>JADBJO010016703.1:10000-39817 GCA_016801955.1 Conus betulinus | reverse complement strand
ACGTGTTCGGGATACAACGGCAACAAACACCCCGCATTGACACCCTGTGCGTTCCGGACACAGGAACAAAGCAAACACACAACACCACCTACACACACACACACACACACAGCACCCACGCCGTTCAGGACACGGGGAACCAGCACACACACCGATAATGACACCACTACGTTTCAGGCACAGGGACAAGAATCCGCAACAACAATATGGCGCACAGGTCGAAGGACTATAAACAACACACAGTGAGAACAGGGCGTTCAGGACACGGGGACATGAAACAACTGACAACACAACATGGCGTTCATTCGAACACACACAGACAGAAACGACACCTACACCCACAGACACAGCAACAGGCACACAGACAGACAGACAGACAGCCAGAAACAGACACAACACATACACCCCCCCGACACACCCCCAACAACACACACACACACACACCCTTACTTCACCATCCACTAAACAAAACCACAGCAAATCCTCAACGACAGATTTTTCTGGACATTCAAAATTTAAACACACACACCACACCCACACACACACACCACACACACCACACACCACAACACACACACACAAGACAAAAAAATACTTCTATGTCCGATTTTTAGCAATCATTCAATGTGGCCTTTGACAAGCGAGGAATTATTCCATAGTGACGGAGAGAAAAGGGGAGAAACGACAAATAAGACACTGTCCAGGGTATTTGACCCTTTCATATTATCCAGCGGTCCTACACTTATCACGGACCGCTAAAGTTCCTGCCTTACTAGCAAAAGGTTAGAAACGATGTCGTTTTATGAAGAAGTTCAAGAAAGAAATAAACAGAAACACAGACGAAGAAAAAACAGAGCGAAAAGAAGGAAATGAACGAAAGGAATACTACAGAACAAGACAGAAAAAAACAGAAAGAGAGAGAAAGTAATAAAGACAACAGTCAGCGAAGGAAGATAAAAAACCACGAACAGGAATTAATGGAAAGAACGATTAATAACAGAAAAGAAAGAAATATGGAATGGAAAGAAAATATTAAGCACACACGAAAATTAAAGAAAGAAATTAAAACAAAAATCAAAGAATTGAAAACATAAGAGAAAATGAAGTAACTACACCACAAAAAAAAGAAAGAAATTCATAAAAGACAAATAAGAAGCAAAGAACAGGGAAAAAAACAGGAAAAAAGGTGAAAAAACAAGACAAGATAGACACGAAAGCAAAGAAAGTACACAAAACATAAAGTAAGGACAGAATTGAAAAGCGAGGACAGTAAGTATAACATAAAGAAAGAACCGAATTAAAAACAGAACCGAACAGTAAAGAAAGACGAAACTAAACAAGATACTTTCCATAACATGAATGAAATAAATGACCTAAAAAAGCCTTAACAAAAAAACCGTAATACTGGCACAGGAAAGAAAAGACGAAACAAAAGAACATCCAAAGACCCACAACACACCACACACACACCACACACCCACACACATATCACACAGAGAAATATCTAAGCAATAAGGTATGAAAAAAGCAATAACGAAATGAAAGAATGAAAAAGAGAAAGACATAAAGAAAGAAGAAAATAATAAATGCACCAGAAACGAAAACGTTTTTGATTCTGTCTAAGCTCATTACATTCAAAGCGTTTCTGTGTTCGGAAAGAAAAAAAAATTCTTTGTGGATGCTTTACGTCAGAGGGTGGTGTGGGTGTGGGTGGGGTGGTGGGGTGGTGAAGGCATTTTCATGAATACGTATAAACTTTCAGGTCCGAAGTTGCATCCTCCCTTCACCACTCCCCTCCAAGAAATCCCAGACTGGCATAAAAACAAAGCGGCAACAACAGGAACAACAAGAAAACAACAACAACCACCAACAACACACACAACAACAACACACACACACCACACACACCCACACACCACAACACACACACACACACACACCACACCCCACAGCGAGGCTTTCTGGAGTTGTTTTGAGAGAAACCGGCGTTAGTAGTCTAACCAGAATGAAGCTGATTTCTCGTTCCCGAAACAGCCCTAAACTACCACCACACCACATGCACACAACGACCACTCCACGCGGCCCACTGGGAGCGACTGTCAAGACATACAGTCGTCTCACAAACTGACGCCTAATCATCTTGTCCTCTTGTCCATGCCCGGATTGAAAGACTTTTCCGATCAATACAGCATCCCCCAACCTTCCCCACCTCACCCTGACCTCCCCCCCCCCCCCCGTACTTACGCCCAACCACCCCCATCACTCCTCTTGGTTGCCCAAATTAGCTTAAAGCGCGCGCGCACTCACGCACACCACACCACACACACACACACACACACCACACCACACACCCACACACACACAACACACACACTCACTCACATAAGCACGCACGCACTCATTGCACGCACACACGCAGGCATTAAACACGCACGCACACACGCACTCACACATACATACACACGTGCGCCGAAGCACTCGCGCACCACACAGACACAGACACAGACACACACACATACACGCGGCGCACCGCACGCAACACACGCGACAATTTTCACTGTCTTAATATTGCTGTTTGTTCTGTTGTGTTAGTTTAAACCCTCTTTCCTCCCTTTTTTGTACAACAGTCAATCGATCATGTCGGCCTCACCAAACACACATAAACGATGCACGGGCACACAGACATACAAATTCTCACCAAACACAGACACAGACAGACGGATAGACTAGCGACGAACATATAACCATACCCCAGACAGACACACACGGGTCCTCCAACATCGGCTGAATCGTAACCTCATATACAGATCACAGAGTGCGTTTGGGGATAACAGGAAGGGTGACTGACTCCAAACTATGTCAATGAGACCGCGAATGATCGACCACAACGCCCCCCCCACCCCACAGACCCCGCCCCCCCCGCTTCTCCGCCCTCCCGCCCCACCCCCCCCGCACCCACCCCCCTCATCCCTCCAAACCACCGACCCCCACCAACCCACCACCAACCCCACATCCCCCAACCCCAAACAACTCCACAATTCCAACCACCCCACCCCCTTCCTTCCACCGATACCCCCAACTTACCCCCCATCCCAGCCCCCCCAAACCATCATAACACCAATCCATTCCACAGCCCGGCTATACCATCATTCCACCATTCACACACCAGCGCACACCTTTCTCTACACGACCACACCATGCGCCCGACTCTGCCTATCCCGGCAGAACCCGGTCACCAAGTACACAAAAATGCCCAGCGGGTTAAAAAGTAAAGAAACGGTTTTCTTACTCTGGGGATTTTTCGTTTAAGTTTGGAGTCCCCCGGTTTTACGTAGTGGTGGAGGGAGACAACGGATTCTTCTTCTTCTCCAACACACTGCCTCGCCCTCTCCCCCCCGCCCCCCCCCCCTCACCCCCCCCTCCGCTTCCTCTCCAACTCTCACAGGTCCTGCACGTTTCAGACCTTTTCGTAAGGTGTCCACGCACCGCAGAAGACACAAACTGTACATTAAATCTGCTTGTAAGGCTCGTCCAAACTCTGTAAGATATGATCGAACCTTTTGATACACGCCAGCGTGCACTAGGATCATGTAGGTGAAATGTGGGCCCTAGCACAGCGTGCCACTAGGATGCATGTTAGAGAAGATGGGCCCATCTAAACGTTCCCCCGTTTGGCCCGAGAGAAAGACCATGTGGAGACGCAAGACGATGGTGTCTGCTATGACCAGACTCAAACAGGGGTCTGGACAATCATATCTGACCCCAGGCTTCCCCCAGTAAAAGTCATCCTTCAAACCACTGACAGTAATGTATCCCTTCTAGTCTCCGTGCGAAAGGTTAACACTACAGCCCTGGATTCTCCAAGCCAGGTTTGCTTGAGAATAACAGAACATTTGGTTTCGGATCCCTCCACAGCCCGGTAGAATACAAGGTCCAATACCGCATCATTGCAGCAAACCGACACAGAGGGCTGACAGCCCGACCCAACGCTCACCTGTTGCCAAAGTTGTAAAGCTGCTTGCTATGTGGCACTGTCCTGTATCTAACAATTTTAACCTGCAGACTATCATCCTGCACGGTGCTTTGCGAGGCACTCGAACCAAGTCCCCAACGGTTTAACGGTAAGATGACTGGCCTGTGGGCAACCCCTCTAACCTGTTTGCACGGGACTGAGTACGAACGTTTGTGGAGACCCCATATTGTCAAAATCCGTCATGACATCCTACAGGGTGAAGAAATAAATATTTGGACATCAGCACCGATTTCCGATCCTTCTTTTGTCCTCGGCTACTACTTCGGCAATCACTATTTGTGGTACCTTTACGCATGAATATCGTACTCAATCTTATCATTTTCGGAGATTATGTCTAAACACAGGTCAGTTAGCACGTTTGGTTGTTGTTGCTTGCTTTGATTTTTTCGCTTTTGTTTGTTGGAGACTATCTATCTCCACCGGGGCCTACTCTCTCCTACGAAGGATGAAATGGCATTTACTGTGTCGTGCTGTGTTGTTAATTTTTTGTCTATTTTTAAAAACAAATGTACGCTTCCGCTCCCAGTATTCAAACTTCTTCCTGAAGGATTCTGGAGGGGAAGGACTCTGCACGTATTGCTGATTCTGAAAAGATTGCCTACTCTCTCCTACGAAGGGATGCTTGCAGTTTGTCCATTTTTTGGCTGATCCTTTTTTAATGCCCCGTTTTCACTCTTCGGAGGGAAAGGACCTTTGCTACGTATGCTCATTCTGGAGAGAAATCTCCTCCAACCTGACCGTCTGAAGCGGTGATTGAACCACGCCCCTTCGGATCATAAGAACATAACGTCATCCGCTATAAGAACCATTAGGCCCTGCTCACGATTGATGGCGGTATTCGTTGTTTCAGCGATCCACCATCACGTTTGTCATGACTTGAAATGTCAGAGAAACCCCGGGCTTTTTTCTTCAATGACACATATGTTTTACCTATCGTTTTCAGCACATCTCTATTCACATTATAAGGTTCAGTTAGTGATTTACGAACATTTTTCGGACTATTCATGAATGGAATTCCTGACCACGACGAACAAAATCAACGGCAGAGGAAAAGCAAAATACGCAGATAAACAAAACAACTTTTCCTCCACCAACAAAAAAATTACAAAACAAAAGATTCATTTAAAAGGAGAGAGAAGAGAGAGATAGAAGAGAGATAGAGAGCCGACCGGAGAAAAGAAAAAGCAGATAGTGTAGCACACAACACAGAAAAGGACGTGAAAATGAGAACATTAAACACATCACTGCAGTGTACCGGAGTTCACTGAAGTCCGTCTAGTATAGAGAAACGGTTGAGCCTGTAATCCTATTCCCATTCCCTATCATACTTACTGTAGACCATGTCACACTGACGCCAGTTATGACCGGTATCTCTGTGGCTGACACAAATACTGTGAACTCTCGCTGGCTGGCTTGACAGACTCAGCCGACCAGTGATTTTCCATGCTTTCAGCGCTGAGGCATCTTGTTTAATCCCCGTCCGTTTCCAAGTCCAGCACCGTTTCTGGAGCCAAAAAAGGTTACCTTGCGCTGCCCCCCCTCACCGGTGTTAAGGTACGTTCCGCTTCTCCTTCTCTCACAAGCTTCTTTTTTATTGTACACAGAGACCAATTAATATCATTGGGTCAACGACCTCGGACACCTATTGAATCCTAGTTTGGACATCTGACTATAGGTATAGGGGGGGGGCAATGACGGGCCCAACCCCTTTGTATACAAGGACTTAACCATTATAATTAGATCAGTATTCTCGTCACCATGGGAGAGGGAAAAAAAACACACACCACCATTTCAATCCAACGGCTGCCCCCGAACGCTGTTGCCAGCCAAGCCAAACACAGCCGTAAAGTGTGCTGAATAAGGAACCTTCAAACTCGTGTCGTAACATCTCCTGGAGGGGCAATAAAATGGACCTGAAAGCGCGCAATCCTCATCTTTTGATATTTACGTCAGTACTGACTTCAGCGCTGTACCATTAAAAAAAACGAAATAAAAAGAAACATTTGCGGACAAGTACACAGAACGCTACAAAAGTCACCCACCCGTCGCCGACCTGACCTAGCCAGTTTAGTTCATGGTGTGCTTCTTTTCTTCACGTGTGCTATGTTGTGCGCATTCCACGACTGGTTCGTTCGCTTTGTGTACTAGTCCCAACATTACACGACGTGTTCGCTCCACTCCTCTCCCCTGCCCCCATAATGAACCCACCACTCACCGCGCCTCCCCCCCCTCCACTCCCTACTGGCTATCAGACAAAAAAGCAGTAAAAACCTACACAAGGAATCCAAACAAAACACCTCAAATGACGAAAATCGCTAAATCACGAACAAACACAACGCACGCGGCAGGGCGGTGTGTGAATACGCATTATGCTTATCAGATAGCAAAGACTAGTTGATTGGTGACTGGTCTGTCTCACGTCGCAAGATCAACACGGAGTTAAAAGGATTCTTATAATCACCAGTTAAAAGGCAAACGACTCGGGTAAAAAATAAACGTGATCCAAAAGGCGAGACTGTAAAGAAACATCTGCAGAAAAAATGGTTTAGACAAGTTGGGTTGATGAGCAAATGAAAAATGATCAATCCAGGAGGAAACAATAAAAAAACATAAGTAATAAAAAGGACATCACAATAGTAGTATAGAGGTGAAAAAAAGCTAAAAGGATTGTCTCATCTAGGTTGAACACTATCCATAAAAAAAGAAAAGGAGAAAAAGTAGGGGAGGGGGGGAGAAGGGAAAAAGGGGGGTGGGGTAAAGAAGAGAGGGATGGAAAAAAAAGGGGGGGGGAAAAAAAACACAGATTAAAAGGAAAGAAGAAATAGATATAAAAAAGGGGGTGATAAGGTAACAAAAAAGAAGAAAGAGACAACAAAGACTAAGAAGGAAAGATAAGAAGATAGGGAAAAAAAAAGAAAGGAAGAACAAAAAAGCACACAAACAAAAAAAAAAAAGTGGAGAAAGGAGACCCTCTGCCTTCTTCCTTCTTCTCCGAGCCAACAACGAGGAAAAGGAGGAAGGGGGAGGGGGAAAGAAGGGGGAAACATGAGGGAAGAAAAAGGAAAGAGGGGAAAAAAGGGGTGATAAAAGGAGGGAGGACAAAAGGGCCGGGAGAAGAAAAAGAGAGGGGGGAAAGGGAGGGGGGAAAAGAAGGGTGAGGAGGAAAAGGGAGGGGGGGGAAGGGGGTGGGGGGAAAGTAGGATAGCGCAGGGAGGGGAAAAAGAGAGGGGAAAAAGGGGGAAAAGAGGAAGCGGAGAAAAAAAAAAAAAAATGAGAAAAAAAAGGAAAAGAAAGGGGGGGGGAAGGAGGAGGAGAAGGGGAAGAGGAAGAGAAGAAAAAAAAAGAAAAGAAAAGACGGAGAAAGGAGAGAAATATGGGGAACCAGAGAAAGAAAAAAACAAACGAGGGAAAAGCAAAAATGAAAAAGAAGACAAACACGAGAGAAAAAGGCAGGGAATAAGGACACACACACGCCAGTCGCGAAACGTCAAAAACCCTCAGAAGAATTTAAGTATCAAGAAGGAAACGCAGGAACCGTTAAGACAATGAAAAAGACAGGTCTGAGCACCACAAGGTCGCAAAACACACCACACAACAAGAGCTGGAGCCGCAAGCTCACACCGCTACAAATACAAATCAGAAAATACAGAGCGAACCCACAGACGCAACCGCGATAAAAACAACTAAACTAAACCACAAGGGTCGATGACAAAGGAAAGAAACCAAAGAAAAAAAAACAGAAAAACGAACAAACGACAAACACATGGATCGGGTTTGAACAGAGGAAGCAGCATGAGGGAAAAGTCAAGGCAATAGATAAAAGACAAAACAAACAAACTAATCTTAGTAGAAAATGAAATGCATGAATTGGAGTGATATCAGAAGATAAGTGAGTAGGGAGCTAAAGGAAAAACGCAGGAGATGCATCAGCCCACCATAACAAAAGTGCCAGGAGGTCTGAACCAAATAGGAGTCATGATAAGATACGCAGGCAAGTCAAATCTACGAGACAAGTTCTGTCGAACGGTTTAGTACGCACGTTTGCCAGGTGGGAACAAAACTGGTGAGCGGAACATAATAACGGGTGTTGGTACAAAGGGGAAAATGCCGGGAGTCATGGAGCCACAGGGAAGTCCTAGGACTCAATGCACGAAAAGAGGCAACAAACAGTTGGAAAACAGAGGGACAACGGTAAACAAGCGAGAAAACAAGATCGAGGGCATGAACACCCAACTCAAAGTCTCTCAACACACCCACAAAAAACACCGAGATAAAGGGAAAAGAAAGAGGAAAGAGAAGGAAAGAAGGAAAAAAAGGGGATAGAAGACAAGACAAGGACCCGAGGAAAACGCGCAGGGGTGGAACTTTCACAATACCAACCGAAAAGGGAAAGAGGAGAGAGACACAAGATAAAGGACCGAGGCAGACACACAAGTGACAAGCAGACGAGTGAAGGAACAATGCGAACGCAACAAGGAAAAAAAAAAAGAACAAAAGGGAAAGAGTACACGTGGGGAATACAAGACGAGTGGGGGTAGAAAGGAAAGACAAAAAAAAGCACACGGCGGGATAGGGCGCGGAAAAGAGGAAAGGCAAAAAACTCGGGGGAGGCAAGAAAGTGCCGGACAGAAAAGCCAAGGAAGGAAGAACGAAACAAGCAAGCACGCGAAGAGATCCCAGATGCGGGGCAGGTAACTATATGTACGTGAGGGAAACCATAGAATTGATAGATCAACGGCTAGCTCAGTCTCATTGGGTATAGGATATTACAGGGTATGTTTTGAGGCGTTCCTCATCAAACCAAGGTGGCGACTTGATGACAGCATCTCTGGTCTGTCTTGCCCGGAACATGGTGGCCTCCCGACACGCGATTAGCACCGAAGCCCGCAGGCTTCTAGTAACATCACCACTTCCATGGACGTACAGAAGTGGCCGCCGACAGCAAAGGCATAACCCTAGTCCACATTCAGATACGATGGCATTTCTGCCTTGCGTACTCCCAAAGGGGCATGCTCTCGAGAGACCCGAAGTTTCGAAGAAGTCAAGACTCGCACGACGCGCTGCCAATTTCAAGTGGTTGAAACACTCACTAGTGGGCCGTGTTCCGATAAACTTTAGGAGATAGTGTGTATTTCCACAAGAGCGGGTTTGGGGAAATATCATATGCGAACAGGAAATGGCCAGTTAGCGCTAGTGTGCTATATCACAGGATCAAGGAAAATCATTAGAGTGACAGAACAAAGCCGACACCACAAGAAGAGGGGCGCAGCGGTGCACCCACTCCCCACAGATCCATACACACTAAAATGCACATGCAAGGTACAGCCTCTATATGATGCAAGTGGGCAGAAAACCGGGGGATACCGCATGTACACAAACAATCGCGCTAACCAGCTGGGAACGCGAAAACAGCGGTCAGGGATCGCCGTCAGCTGTTGAGAATGGATACCACACGTTTCTATTGCTGTCTGACGTAAAGACATACGGGATTAATCGTGAGATACAAAACCAGTAGAAAGGGCCAGGGACAATGGCCAAGACCACAGGTGGGCCATATAAGTGGTTGTTGACCGAATCCACGGGTACACTTATCCTCATGTTGGTGCTTGTCTGATGCCCAGTCCTACTGGGGCACGAGTTAAAAAAAAGATACCTAAGTGGTCGGACGTGTAGTACAAATCACTACACACAACGTTCACAGCCGGGTTTGAAGAGACAGCCACACGATAATTCGTGACAGAAAGAGCGGTCGGTAAACGTGAAGTCTAACCGGGGGATAATTAGGACGGCGAGGACGGCCGAAACTGGAAAACCCGATGACAGATAGCCCGGCCATGTCAAAAATGGATGTGTGTCGCGCCGTGCACGAGGCGCTTCTCAGCAGCGAATAGTACAACAGGGCATTGACATGATAAGTCGCGGAGCCCCTAACACCAGGCACAGGCTGGGCAACAAGTCGAGTTGACGAAGAGACGGAGCAAGCACGTTCTCAACGGATCAGGGGCCTAGCACTCGGACAACGTGAGACTGTCGTATGGGTCAGCTGACGTCCAGTGCTGGGCCGGTATATGAACGTTGGGAAATACAGGCTGGCGGGGGAGAGTTGTGCGGATAGATGGGGGCGTTGGGGTTCAACGAGAGGCAACAGAGTGTCTTGGCGTCTCGAGGCATGTGACCCAGACAACACACGAGGTCGCAGGCTGACACGTGGGGTACATACATACGGGCCATAGCGCGCCAAGGACACCACGGAGCGCCTGTGGATACACTAGACAGAACAAAAGAACGGGAGACGGGAGATCGAAGGGATGGGGACAGGCGGAGGGTGAGGATACAACCAGAAAAACAAGGGGGGGGGGACACACGGAGTACACTGTTCCTCGCGGTCTCTCGACGGGTTGCTCGGAATAATCACAAGATAATGATACCCAGGGTTAAACAGTGAGCTAACAGCAACATGGGGCAATAAGCACATGATCTAGGCGGCGACGGCAGGGCAAACGGACACGATACGAGAGGAAGAAACGGTACTAAAAATTTTGAAGATAAGGGTGGGTAAGATGAAATACGTGGAGGAAATGGTGTTCCCCCGAACACACTTACGGCCTCAGTAACGATAGAATAGAGGATGAAAGGCAGACCGACACGGGGGGATACGGCTAGTTGCCGATTGTGGTGAGGTGGAGGAATGGCAGGCGAGTAGAAATGAGATAGGGCGGACAAGGGATATAAAAAAAAGAGTAAGTGATAGTCTGTAGCCAGTGTAGTCAAATGGGAGAGAATCCATCTGTCAAATATGACGCGGAGTGGCGACACATAATAGCACAATATGGAATTATTGGTAAAAAAATTGTAATCCAGGCCATCCCTGTGTTTGTTGTGTTAGGGGGGTGATTTTGCATGTATGTTTGCTCTAGGGACGAAGGGTCATGTGTGAAGACACACCGGGTGTGCCATTGGAACTGGAACGTGCACACACCATTCGAGCGGAGCTGTGTCGGGTAAGTGCATATTCGACAGTACCTTTTGGTAGTCGTGTGAGACTTCATAGTCCCACAAAAATACCGCTGGGGATGTGAATCAGGTGTAAGCAATCCGCTCTCGATCACCATCACTCCACCTACGTACAGCCCTACACCATCAGGGTGACTGAAAAGGCAAGACAGCGCTGTCCGACATTGTCAAACCCCTATCGAGCCAATGGGCGCAAGCGCCTATCGCTAGCATGTAAGACTTTAACTGTGACTCAATGCGGACCGTAAGTGTGCCCGTGACATGATAGATTGAAGAGTACAACCGGGTGACCATCAGTTATTGTCTGCAGCAAGAGCCTGTGGGCCAGCAAGTACGGTTCTAAGCCAAAAATAACCCGGAATCTGTGGGTGCGTGAGGACTAAAGAAGAGACAGGCGAATTGTGCTCGGCTATCGTCATGCTGTAAACAGGCTATAAAGCACGGCGGTGGGTCAAGGGTGCGTAGACGCCGAGAGTATTCAAGTATTGGGGATGGCCATGGTAAGAGATAATTAATTGCACCTTATGTACAATATAGTGTATTTAGATGCTTCTGTATGCGATCTACCACCAGTTACCACATTCGTCTTTCCCAAAGGGGGAAAAATATGTCCTAAACCCCACATCAGGGTTTCCTGGGATGTCATTGTGTGGGGGCGTCAGGCGGGCGGGAGAAGCAGGTGCGGGTTGTGTGTGTGATGTGGGTGGGTGTTGTGTGAGGTGTGTTGTGTGTGTGTGGTGCGCAGCCGGGCGCGCGCGCGGCGTGAAATGGGGTATAATCCGGCTTTCACGCGAGTGCAAAACAGCTCTGAAAAACTGGAAGCAAAAAAATGCGAAGGGGGGATAAAACCAGATTGGGGCGGCGCTAAGAGAGATGATCATAGAGAGAGCGGATAGAGAGTGAATGACAGTACAGCAGAGAGGTGATGGTGAGGCCAGTACAGAGACCCGGGAGGGGGACGGAGGGAACATAGACAGACCCAAGACTACGAAGTGAGAAAACAGGTGATAGAGATCTCTGTTCAATCCGCCGGCACACACAGCCCATACCCAACCGGACGAACCTCAACCGTAGTGTGCGGCTATTCCCCAAGAAAGAAGAGGGCAGAGCCCACGTCACAATGTAAATCAATGCGCGTGTGCGGAGGGATCTCATCGAGTCGCCAGCTTCCCAGGCCACGATAGAAAAAAAGAAATAACAAAAAATATAACATGTTCCCGATGGAGAACAGAGACCACGGAACTCACGGGACGAGAACATCGTGCGGTGAAGAGTCTGGCATAGGGCAAAAGGGAACGGGGAAGGGGGGGGGGACCCAAAGAAAAAGAAAGGTAGTTAAGGGGGCGGTCGGGGGGAGCGCGGGGGGGACAGCAAACCAAGGGGGGGGGCCGTGAACGGCAGGAAGAACAAAGAGCAAAGACACCGTGATACGTACATTCCTATCGCCGATAAGAAAACCAGCAATGCCTCCTGCTGTGACGGGCAAACAAGACAAAAAAAATAAAAAAAAATTAAATCTATCTTGATTCAAAACAAAAACAACAAAAGCAACAAACAACCAACTTTGGGTCCCGCTTGCCGTTTAGGAATCAATGCGCAAGTGCTGTCAAAAAAATGTGAGTCCACCGGGGCCGCCCCCCATCTCGCGCGTCTAGGGGTTTGTGTACGCACGAGGTCTTTGCGTGGTACGTATATCATCGTCAAAACAAAACATAAACAACCCCACGGACTGCCCGGGGCGGGGCCCCAAAACACACCCCCCCCAACCACCCCCTACCGACAAACGTCATTAAACGTGGCTTCGTGTGTCAAGCGAACAGGGGACTGACCGGGTCTGTAAGCTTCTTCTCAAAATCACCCTCCCCGTTCGGGGAACCATATACACAAGTAAAAAGGCGGGGGAAAATAAAAAAAAAAAGGGGGTGGCGTTTGGGGGGCGGGGACCTGTGTGGTTGTCGAAAAAAATGTAATAACCAACAGAAGATGTGTACGGCCGTGAAAAAATGGTGAAAAGAAAAGAAAAGAAAGAAGGAAGAAAATGAATGGACAAAGTAGTTGGAATGAATAATAAGGAAGCCCAAAAGGACGGGAGAAAGAAAAAAGAATAGATTGAAAAGAGGAGAACCAAGAATGGAGGAGCAGAAGGAAGAAGGACTTGACATACGCAACCAATCTTAACCGAGGGACAGAACACGCCCAATACAAACCAAAAAAATCTGAGTGTATTGCTGAATGTCGGTCAGTTGAGAAAACAGCCGATAGGCGTGACACTACATCAACACTGCCTCAAACTGTCATACAATAACGGACGCGATACTGGATACAGCTTTGAGAGCTTTCTGCTATACGTCACGATGCACTGGTGAGGATCGTGACAAAACGGCGGCAAGGGTGTTGGTGTGCCTGTGTGCGTGTGGTGTGTGTGTGTTGGGTGTGGTGGGGGCGTGTGTGTGTGAGGGAATGGGGTGAGTAATTCAAACAATTTGTTATCCCCTTGGTTCTTTTCGGGGGTGGGGAGGGGACAGTTGCACACAATGTGTGTATGATGTGCCCTTCTCGATGTTCGGGTGTGGGTGTGTGGTGGGTGTGTGTGTGTGTGTGTATGTGTGTGTTTTTTTCCTACAATCAAATCGCCCTGGAATGGGATGGATGCTAAAGGTTCCTCCTGGAGGGTATCTGCTATGGTGTGTGAACCGCCCCAGAATGATCAGCGCACACCAATCACAAACTAGAAATCGATCTCTGAATTCGAAACGATTTTTTTTTTGTTTTACTAATGGACAAACCGTTTTGGTTGACAGTTTTACTTAAGAGACAGGGGAGGACATGGTTGACAGAGACGGGTGGGGAGGGGAGAGAGAGAGAGAGAGGAGAGAGGAGAGAGAGAGAGAGATAGAGAGAGAGAGAGAGAGAGAGCGAGAGAGGGAGAGGAGGTGTGTGTGAGGTGTGTTAGAAGGGGGAAGGGGGAAGGAGAGATGGGAACGAGGGTTAGGAGGAGAGAGAACGATGCAGAGATCACAAAGAAAGGTGGAAATGAGAGAGAGAGAGAGAGATATGAGAGAGATGAGAGTATAGGAGAGAGAGCCCAGAGGAGGTGACAGGACAAATAGTAAGGGAGACCACCAGACTTTTGAATGTTTTGAAGGTGTCATATAAGAGCCCAGGAGACTGGTGAAACTCTCCCCCTCACCCCTCCCCTTCCTTTCTCATTATTCCCCATCCCCCTCCTTACACAACCTTTCGGTTTGAATTTTTTTGGTTTAGATACTCTGCAGTTTGCATACCGTCAAGATGTAAGCCTTGATAAAACACGTGCTTCCCTGTGACATTGTCATAGGTTTTAAGATGTTCTGTAGATTATGCATCGTTAATATGCACGCTCTCGTTTGCTTGTATGCACGCACGCACGCGTTTGTGTGTGCGCGAGCGCGCGCGCGCGTGTGTGTATGTGTGTGTGTGTGTGTGTGTGTGTGTGTGTGTGTGTGTGTGTGTGGGTAGAGAGAGAGAGAGAGAGAGAGAGAGAGAGATGGAGGAGAGAGAGAGAGGAGAGATACTGATATACACTCTTACTCCTTCCCCCCTCACTGTAATGCATCGTCACTTCTTACAGAGACATACAAACCTCACACACGTATGTCCACTGACTAAACACGTACATATCTAACACACATAAACCATAGAGCACCCATCCTTACACATAAATGCAGACACTCATAAATTTGTACACACACACACAACACACACACACACACACACACACACACACCATTACGTGCACACCACGCGCAGATACATGCGCACTTCCTCTCACACAGACACACACACATATACACACTTACACACGATCACACATAGCCACATGAAGAAGAAGAAGAAGAAGAAGAAGAAGAAGATCAATAACATGTACAGCGATAATAATGCATAATGACTTGCTGTATGTGTTATTGTTGTTGTTGTTATTATTATTTGTTGTTGTTTATTGTTCTTCTTTTTTCTTCTTCTTCGTGTGCAACACATGCACATACCCCGCTCACATATAAACACACACACACACACACACACACACACACACACACACACACACACACACACACACAACACACACACACACACACACACGCAGTGTCTCTGTCTGTCTGTCTGTCCGTCAGCCTCATCTTCATACGCATTCACACACACACACACACAACACACACACACACACACACACACACCACACACACACACACGCACGCAGTGTCTCTGTCTGTCTGTCTTGTCCGTCAGCCTCATCTTCATAGGCATTCACGCATACAGACACACACACACACACATACACACGCAGTCTCTGTCTGTCTGTCTGTCTTGTCCGTCAGCCTCATCTTCATACGCATTCACGCATACAAACACATACAGGGAGGAGATCAGTGAGAAAGGCCTTGGACTCCCTGATGAAGGCCAGGTCCTTCAGCTGATCCATGATGACGTTACCGTCTGTTAACCCTGCCCAAACGCTTCCAATGGCGGCTCGTCTCTTTCTGCCACGTCAGCTTTCACACACAGCCATACTGCAAGGCCACAACTTCTCACGGACAAAAATGGTCTCGTCAGCTCCAGTCCCCGCTTTCGCCATGTCGCAAATGTTTACTGCTGATGCGTACTCTCCCATCAGCGACAAGAAAAAAAAAAAAGTTCATGCTTATACCACACATTTCTGTGCAAAACAGCGCACACTCCCCACGACATGTCCAGCTCTCCAGCCATATCCACCACATAAGCCTTTCAGAAGATACAGCATCCGAAAGTCGGCATTGTCGCAGACTCTTGTGAGGACGATGTGCCGCACGGCTCCTTTCAGTGCCAGACCCCGCTTTCAGCTGTCGCTGAGTTTGAGGCACAATCCTACTCTCAAAAACTGTACAGTTTCAGGATGGGTGAGAGCCAGTTTGGTTCACACTCAACGTCCAACACTGTGAATCCCTCCCTGTTATCACTGTTCTTCCACGAGCGCTTTCCCTCGTGTCAAAGGACCTGTCTGACATGATACAATGCCCAGCTGTGTACTCTCCTAGAGAAATAGGAAATGTTTTGATTTGCCGCCTACTAGCCCTCTTCAGATAAGTGCGCCTCTCACCGCCATTACAGCTCGAAAAACGCAGCCATGGTTAAAGTGACATCGCCCGTGAAAGGTGGAGAAGTTCCCGTACAGTCCCATACTTAGGAAAATGCGCTGCCCATGCATTAGACTGACTCTCACAGACTATTGTCCTATGACTCTCACAGGGTATTGCCCTTTGATACATACTCTCCCGTGAACAAATTACCAAAGTCTGTATGGTTCAATTTGTTTCTTTTCGTGATTTCTAAACGCTGTCACCATTATTACACATTCACAAAAATGAAGCTCTGAAGTTCCCTGGAATAAGGTAATTCTCTACAATCACAATCAAAAAAAAAAAAAGGTCGATTTAAAATGGTTACAAGAAAGATACGTTATTGGAGCAAACATTGTTTCAAACGTTGCGGAACCGACGAGAACGAGAAACGAAGAAAGAGATAAAGTCGAATGTTTAAAATGGTTACAAGAAAGATACGTTATTGGAGCAAACATTGTTTCAAACGTTGCGGAACCGACGAGAACGAGAAACTGAAAAAGAGATAAAGTCGAAAAAATACTGCGATTACGTAGTGAGACTCTGAAAAGAATGCTAAAAATCTGTTTACCGAAAGATGTAGAAATTCTGGACATAAAGATCACATGTGATACTGTAATCTTTAGAGTGAATCAACGCTAGAAAAGACAATTCACATATTCATTATATCTGGTGATCTTTAAGGCAATTAACAAAAATAAGAAAAACATATGTTAAATGTCTTTTAGAGTCAGTTAAATGCACATTTAAAACGGAATTGTATTAAGCCAAAGTTGTCAACAAGCAAACCCACTTTACAGCTGCGTGGGACTAACACTGGCCGTTAATTCTTCACAAAATAAAGATAAAACCTTTCTGTCTGAATTATCTTTATGTACTCAGTTCTTCCTTTTACTCTTCATGCTATTTGTACCGGTACATACGTAAGTATGTCACTTACGAGGTACGTATCTCATGGCCAGTGTTTTTGGTGTCTTATGG
Source organism: Conus betulinus (assembly GCA_016801955.1). Lineage (NCBI taxonomy): Eukaryota > Metazoa > Mollusca > Gastropoda > Neogastropoda > Conidae > Conus > Conus betulinus. The sequence continues at coordinate 22,657 of JADBJO010016703.1, read as the reverse complement.
AAAGCGCTGAAATGTAAAATATGTTATTGATCAACCTCTCACAAAAAGGAAGAAAAAGGGTGCTGTCGTAATTTTGTCTCATAAAGTGCTCTGCCTGTGCATTATGAATTTTTATCACTGCCTAATGATCCAGCAATTCATCATGAAAAAGCATTGAAAAGTCTTCGTGTTATTGCGCTTTGTCTCGCAAAGAGCGAGCATGCTTCATGGCTTGTCGACTTTCAAATGCTGCCATAATCTATACATAAGCTCCAACAAAACAGAATAAAGCACACTAGTTCTCCTTTCAATAACATGCATCGTTGACGCTGCAACAATTATTTAATATTTACATATAAATTAGCACTCTCCCTGACAAAAAAGAATGTGGCCAGATGCATGATACTATGGTCATGCAACGCATGCCTTTCGTTGTCACTGCCATATTCAAAACAGTAACAAAGGCATGTTTGTTTTGTTGCACAATGATACACTCTCTTTCATAAAGAGCGTTTTGCACGTTTGTAGCACAATTCTTCTTTCATGGACATGTCTCTCGCATATTACCAGCAAATTTCTTATTTTCTGCAAGGACACATATTCAGATAAATAAGAAATACTTGCAAGTCAATCGAGTTATTTACATAGCTGCACATTCGAAGAAAAAAAAAAAAAATACTTACTGTGGACGATGTTTGCACTCTTCCTTCTAGCTACGTAAACAAATATGCTTTTGACATCCCCACATTCCAAAATGGGACATTAACTTAGGTTTTGATGATGTTTTAACACATTTTAAACGCAAATTAACGAAACAATCTAAATAAAGTACGGCCCACACCTGTCCTGAAGCAACATTTTATCAGGGAGAGACGGTGTGCTTTCGCGTTGTGGCATGTTCCCCTTCTATGTGACTCCTGTCCTCCCATATCCTGTGCACTGTCTACAGCTTCACCAAAGAAGATTGCAAGCCATGCCCCTAAGTACTGCCCAACACCTACATCCTCTTCAATTTAAGGTCTGGGAATTTAGCCGATCAACTTCATGGAACAGTGCTGTTTGAAAAGTACGTGCCGACAGTATATTTGAAGCATAACCAGTTGACCGCAAAAGACGATGAAACAAAACAATTCAGCTTGATAAAATTCTGAAGAAGAGGTTTGATGACATGGGACTGCAGAAGTAAAAGATTTTTTTGTTGAAACTTGTCAGCCTTTCAGATAATAGATCCTACCTTTGGGCAGCGAAATGGAAACGACTTTCGCCCTAGCCACAACCCCGAAGAAGGGTCAATGATCCGAATCTTTGGTGAGTTCATCAGCAACAGATCACCGCTTCCTCCACCTAAGGCGTCATGCTCTTTTCCCCTTACAAACGTAACACGATTCTTATTCTGTGCTGCATTACGCCTTTTGTCGCATGAGAGTTTTCAGCGAGAAGCTCGGCTTTTCTCTATGGGGTCAATGAAATGAAAACACATTTTGTTCTTCTTTTTTGATGGTTGGGATATTATGCAATCGTGTTGCCATTGAGTTATTACACGTGCCATAAAGGCCGCGGTGTAAAAACAAGGTTTCTCCCTCCCCCCCCTTTCTATCTCTCTCCGCTCTCTCATATTGTCCCAATTGACAAAAAAACAAAACACATGAGCATCCAGAAACCACTATACTCAAGGGTTGAACGAAAAATTTGCCAGAGTTATTGGGCGCCGGGAAGGAGGACCATTGTTTTCTCCCCCTCTCGCTAGAGGTATGTCTCCGAAGGGCAACTTTTTTTCCCTCTATTTCACCTTTATCCCTTTTTATTTGCCCGTTTACACCACCCCCCCCTTTACCTCGTATCCCCTCCCGATATTGCAGGGCCATCCGGGAACCCTACCCTCGTTGTTCTGAACTCGACGTCCAGTGTATTTCGTGGTCTTTTTTGTATTTCGCTCCTCTACCTGGTCCCTTACGTGGTATATGTCAATGTGGCTGTCCCTTACGTGTGTGTTTACCCCCCCTATCTTATCGTACCCCCCGCCTTTTTCTGTCCTTTCTTGTGTTGCAACCAGCACCCCCCCGCGAATGATGACACCTCCCGCCAAGATTACCCTGTTCTGTATAACCACATGTTCTAGTTTCCTTTCTCTTTTTTCCCCCCACGTATTTTTGTCCCGCTCCTGTGCAGATGGTAAAACTGTGTGCTTTTGCTCCCTTTTTGTGTTTTTTTGCTCTTTCCGCACCCTGGTCCCTTTCGTTGGTTTCCGTTTACTTTCACCCCTCCCGGATTACTTATCGTTCAGCTCACCCACCCTTGGCCTAATATTATCCTTCGCTGTGCCATCCCTAATGCTACAGACCACATGATGGAAATGGAAGTACTTACATTGAGCTTTGCTGCGATAGTTTGCCTTGTTCTGGTAGCCGTATAGTTTGCTTTATGTGACTTGCCCTTGTTACGTTCTGTCCATGCCTTGCCGTTGTGTTTGTTTTGTATAATCTGAATTCTTCTTGGACGCTTTCGAGTTTTGTGTACTTTTGTCAGCAGTTCTTTTGTCCCCAGGCCAGAATTTGTGGATCCCCTCCTTTCCTATCTCCCCCTATTCTCTTAAGCTGGAACGATTCCTGTCATCCCGATTTCTATCTTTTCGTCCCTTAGGACCGTCCCTACCACTTCTCGATTTATTGTGTCTCAGGGCCACCCCTCTTCTCTTCTCTCTCTCTCTTTCGCTCCTCTCCTCTCTCCCAACACACATAATACGACTAATCCACCCCAGTAAACAACATATTTTTATAGATCTACGGGTGCCTGATGTACATTGGGCCTATCGTTGTGGCTCCAGCTCTTCGTCCCTGCTCGAATTTTGATACTGATTTTCCACCAACCAAACTGTCAGTACGTTGTTTGAATCATGTTCTTTATCAGGTCTGTCCATGTGTTATTGATTTATAAGCGGCCCAAAGCCACACATGTATCTTTGTCCGGGGTTTTTAATAATTGTATCTCTATTACTTACGACACACTATCCCCCACCTTCTTTCGTTCCTCCTCCCCTTTCCATTGTCGTTTCTCTCCTTTGTTTCTTCATCCTTTATCGTGCGAATTAGTCATTTTCACGGCACTTTCAATGGAAAAATTTCGCTCGGAGCGCGTCTTGCCCCTCATTCCCTGCTTTCTTTTTCCTTGATTGGTGTGATCAGCGGTCGCTCCCTCTTTCTCCGTGGATTACTGAGCCTTTCTTTAGCAACATTATAATTTTATTACTTGCATTGATTTACTGTCTCTTCGTATTCTCTCATTGTTTACTATTGTTTAGTAATGTCCTTTACATTTATTGCGCGCTCGCTGACCATTCTCATTGCTGTGTTGGATCCAACCCCTGTCCCTAATGGATTCTCTTTTCCAACCACTTTTATCGTTGAACACTGCCGCGGTTCACACTGCCGACCCCTTCTTTTTCATTCCCTTCCACTGCTATATATTGATGACCCTATACTAGCCGAGACGACCCATTAGTTTCTTACGGGTCGGTGGAGAGAACGGAGAGGAAAAAAATATAATCAGGCCTTCAATTCCACTCACTCTCCCCCGCCACCTTTCGTCCAACCGCACAAAGCGGGTGAAACACACTGCACCCAAACGATTAAGTTTTTTATTTTTAGTTTGATTATGTATTTCTATTATCCATTATCCTTTTACGTAACGACTGCTTAGCCGTAGCTTTTGTGGCCATCACTTGCCACACTCCGACGGCCTTTGCGTGCGATGGTTGCCATCTGACGTGCCACGGAATCACTAGTCCACATCCAGGCGTTCTCACCAGCAGCACGTACCCGCTACGCAAAGCCGGTCGATCTCGCCCCCATGCGACTCTTCCGGTAGTTAAGTCTTTTTAATTCCTCCCCCCTCAGCGTTAGTCGTTTACTCCCCCCTACTTCCCTCCACCCTCCCCCATCTACCCCGCCTCCCCCTTTCTCCTTATTTCCTACCAATCCTCCCATCCATCTTTCTCCCATCTTGCTTGCCTATCCCTTGTTCCGCTTCCTCTGTCGTATCCTATTATCAATAGCTCCCCGGATGTTACTTCGTCCCCCCTCTTCTGTCCCCTCCCCCCCCCCCCCCCCTCCCCTCCCTTCCCTCTTCCCGCCCCCTACTCCTCCCGTCATATTTTATCCGTCCCCCGATTACTCCTCCCCTACGCTTCCACTTTTTTTCCCCCACCCCTCGCTTTCCTCCCCTTCCCCCTTCGTCCTTTCTTCCCTCTCACTTTTTTTTGCTTCTCTCCCCCCCCCCCACTCCCGCCTTCTCCCCCTCCCCCGTTTCTTCCCCCACGTTTTTTCTTTCTCCCCCCCCCGTTATTCCCTCACTTCGTCAATCCATGGAAGGTGCACCCCCAAAACAAAATTACACCCCTCAGCAACCCCCCGCTGAATGGGTCTGATACTTTTGATTTGGTAGCCCCCTTAGTCTGTCCCTATACTAGCCCTATGTATGTATTTTCTCATCAACTTCGAATCAATTCCAGTTGTTCCAAGCTGGAATAAAGTCTATCTCCAAAATCCACATCCTTCCTTAATCTATTTGACTCCTGATTTTTTTTTTGCTGTCGCCCTAGTCTTTCCATAGGTAGGGTTAAACCACCCCCGACGGACACAAAAACCAACCTCAAGACGGGATAGGGAAGACGGAGACCCCCCCCCCCGTCAACAAATGGATCCCGCGGACTGGCCCTTCCCGGAAGGCTTAACCCGCCCTCTCGCTGATTCGAATGGAGTCGTTCTTTGTCACTCTTCCTCTTTACCATATTCCCACTTTGGTACAAGGTATTTATGTTTTGACCGATTGTTTATTCATTTATGTTACCCCACTACCCCCCTTTGGCATTAGCACTCTGTCCACACCCGCAGGAACATCGTCACAGGCGCCTTGGTTCTTTGGTCGCCGCCTACACACTTTTGTCGGCAATTAACAAAAAAAGGCGCCTCACGATGCCCCATTTTGCTTCACCACTCAACTTTGCTCAGTATCCTTAGTCGATAATACGCGCGTCCCCTGTTAAGCTACAGGCCCCAAGGGCTGTCGGGTTAGTTTGTAGTTGTCGGTGAAACCGGAGTTCGGTTCTTCGGCGACGGGAAAACCTGCGCCATGTATTTACTGGTCCCACTCACAACAAAGATACGACCACCCCCGACTATATAATCACACCCCACACCCCCCCCCCCACTTAGGTCTTCCTCTGCTTATTTCTATATCTCTAACCTAAACCCCCCCTACACTATTCATTCCCAAATGTGTTCCTCACCCAAACCATCTTCCCACACCCCACCTACATCACAAATGTGTCGCCGTTTTATTAGTACGTAGGTTTGCGACTATCTCCCTGCACGGCCACTTCGTTGTATGTTGGCTACCCCATACCCTCCGGCATAAGTCGGTGCCTAGTTTTAATTCCCAAATAGCGCCTGCTTACAGCTCACAAGCCCATCCCTCTCACTATCGGTATTCTGTATGACCTCGTCCCACCTATAATCCAGCCATCTCCGCACCTGACCACACCACCCCAATGACATGTCCGCAGTGGCATTACGTTAGCAATGCCTTCGCGATGTACCCCGGTGTTCGTTAAACCACTTACACTCGTCTGGAATCCGTATACTATGTGCTTAAGCATCACGTTCACGCTGTTCACCCTCTGATGTGGCATATTCTCTGATAACCGATACTCGAACCGCATGTTCCCTTATCCATTATGTTGGTAGTATCTACGCCCAGGATTTGTATTGCCCCCTATGCCAACGCCCCCCTCTCTCCTTTTTTTGGCCCTATTGAATTTTGATCTTGCGTTACGTGCATCGCTTCTAATTGCCACCCATACCGGGGCAGCTGTTTCTGGATTTATCCCCCTCAACCTATGCGGTGCAGTGCTCTGGGTACGCCCAGCGCCCGTTTCCGCCATTCACCTTTGTTTGCGGCCCCCTTCTTGCAGTTTCAATAATCCGTCAAGCCCAGGAACCAAGATGCTCATATAACCCTGCTACGTTGCTTGATTTATGCCGCTATGTTCGCCCTTAAGTAGAGGACGGTCACTTCGAATTTATGCCGACCCCTCTCCTGGGTTCTGCCCCGCGGTTGACTCCCTGTTCACATCAACCAACTCAGAAACCACAGGCCTCTCGTTTCTCCCGCCTGCATATTCGGCCCACCCTCGCTCCCGAAGACCGAAGAAACTCACGCCCTTCTTTGGTAACCAACCGTCTCGTGTTCCGCGACCTGCATGGATTATGTTGTGTATCTGACCTTCTTTGTTGATCTATTCAAACCCCTTAGCCTAGTTGGCCGCGGTCAGAATGCCCCCTTTATCGCTGGATGTAACCATTTTCTCGGCGGCGCGGAAAGCCTGTCATGGGGCGGTGGTGTTTCTCGATGGCTTTTTGGCTATTTAGGCAGGTCACACCTCAACGTGTTTCCGTTTGTGTCTCTTAGCTGCCATCTTGGTACGTTGCGAACTCACGAAATAGGTCCCGGTCCCTGATACCCAGACAGAGCCTCCCACTGTCTTCCCTCCTCTTGTCTTTCGTCGATTGGCTCTCATATATCGTGGTGTCGCGTGCGTGTGTGGCCCCCCTTTTTTACTTTGGTGTTGCGGACTGTGATGAGATGTGTGGTGTGTGGTAGTTGGGTTTGTGTGTCGTGGATTAATTTCGTGTGTGTTGGCGTGTGTGATGTGTGTGTGTGTGGAATACGTGGGTGGTGCCTGTGTGACCCTGGTGTGTTGTGTGTGTGTGTGCGACTACTCGTGTTGGTGTGGTTGGGCGGTGGGTTGCTGCTCTCTCTTCCCTGTGTGGGGGTGTGGTGTGGGCATCTGTGGTGCGTGGATACTGTGTGTGTGTGTGTGCAGCATGTTGTGTCGTGGGGTTGGTAATGGTGCTTTTTCCCTTCTTTTTCTTCTGTGCCGCGTGTGGGTTTGGTTGGCCCGTGTTCCGTGGGTCGTGTTTTAGTGTTTTTTTCTTTTTTGTCCTGCCGGTTTTGGCTGTTCTTTTTTTGTTTTCTTTTGTTTTTCTTTTTGCTCTGCGTTTTTTTTCCGCCTTGCCGCTTCAGTAGTCTTTCGCGTCTGTGCCATTCCATTCTCTGTGTGTTTCTGCTCTTTTTTCTTTTTCTCCCCCTCTCCCCCGTTTTTTTTTTCCCTCTCCCTTGAGTATCCCTTTTTCCTTCTTTTTTTCGGTGATTTTCCCCCAGGTGCGCTTTTATCTCTGTTGGTTTTCTCATCTGGAGGCCTTTGCAGTCCCTCCCCGTGTCCTCGCTTCCGTCTGCCTTGTGGTACTGCCTCTCGGCGGTTTGCGTGTATTGACCTTGTCGTTTTTTGACCCTCTTTTGAATCTACCGTGATTCGTAGCCGTTATGCATTCCCTCGTTTTCTTCCAAGTTCCATTATTGTTGTGTCTCCTTGCCCTGAGTTCTTTTCCCCTGTCGCCCGTTGTGTTGCTCTTTTCCGTTTCGCACCACTACCCCCCCCTCATGGTTTATTTATGCGTATTTTTTTTTAGTGTCCTCCCCTTATTTTTCATTTTTTTACCCATTACCCCCCATGCTCTCACTATAATTTCAAATCACTTCTTTCTTTATATTATTCCTTTGCTGTACTCTGATTTTTGACCAGAACTGTATTACTCCCAATATAATGTAGCATAGTGTCATTTAACAATCCCTTTTCTATCATATCGATTCTTCTATTTACCACTTTTGTTCTTACTCCTCACGTGAAGACGATATGCCCCCTCATTCTTTTTTCCTTGATCATTTCCCTTATTTTCTTGAAGTTACGCTGCTCACAATATCCATATTATATTTTCACTAGCTATTACCATATTTGTTTTCTGGGTCTCTAGCGTGCGTACTGTTGTGAACCTTCCTCTAATTTGACTGCCTCAGTTACCTTTAATGCCTATTTTATACGTAGGGACCACCCTTTCTTTTATATCGCGACCTCGATGAGGTCGTAACCCTTGTCCATTAATCGATCTATTCCTCGATGCATCTTATCCTTTGTGTTGTATTTCATACAACACAACAAACATGAGTAAGCGATTAGCCGATTGTTGATGTCCCGCGGCTCAAAGACACCCCAAATCCCAAACCATATCCCACACTCCAACAATATATCATAAATTTTCCTTCTTTCCCCTACGTTGACTCTTCCGCTCTACTATGACCCGCTTGCACTTTATAAAGACGATGTCAAGTATTTTCTCTTTATTAACCTGTTCACGATACCCCCCCCCCCCTCATCCTGCCATTTTGTTCCCTCTTTTTTTGGAGGACGACTTTGAATAATATGCTAATTCCTACTTTCCCACCAGACATCGGATATTTCAAAATACAAACTGATTCAACGAATATGTCTGACGTTCAGTTGTGTGATGTGACGTGCTATCGGCGATTCTATGATTTCCTAAGGCCACTTATGCAGTTTCTGTGCTTTTTGTGTATTCTCTTGTGTTTCGTGTTGTCTACCTCTTTTTGTTTACAGTCTCATTCTTTTTCATTATCCCTTCCCCGTTTCCCCCTTACAATTTTCTGACTCCCATATTCGGATCTTTCGTCCGTGAGCTCGTTATCCGCAATAACTATCAACTTATTTTTCGTCATGACATTACGTTGGCTATCTACCACACACGTCGTGCTTACCAGTCTTTCACCTCTTTCTTTCCCTTCTTCTCTAATCCACTCTTCATCATCACCGTCATCACGTCTGGTCAGCTAATCACTTTTGCATCTTTCTTATTTTCCGCTTCTCACCCTACGGCATCACCAGATTTTTTTACCTTTTCTTATGGTGCATACTATGCACCGTCCAATGTAGGTGATTTACAGGCCCTCAAGGTCCCCCTGCGTTGCTTCCCTCCTGTTTGAATTTGCCTACTACATCAGGTGTTCAATTCAGTGGAGGCTACGTTTGTTCGAACCTGATTTTTACCCCTCAAACACACTTTCGGGGCATTTGAAGTTCTGCATTGAAAAGGCCCAAGAAGACCCTGCGCCCAACAAGAAGTCCTTTTCCCCTCGTTGCACCTTTTAGTAGTCATCAGCTTTTCTGTGTCCACCGTGTACTGTTATAAAAGTATAAGAAAAAAAATCCTACTGGTAACGATGTTCGATTCTTTTTTTAGTAGCAAAAAAAGGTTTGCGGAGTTTTTGTGTCCTTGTCCGTGCGTGTGGCGTGATTGTGTGCTTTGTTCCTCTTGGGTTTGTGTCCCCCCCCCTGCTTTTTTTCCTTTCCTTTCGTGGTCTGTTCCTTTTTCTGTGTGTGGGCTGTTGGTGGATGTGTTTTTCTCTTTTTTTTGCTGTGCCTGTGTGTGGTGTCCGTTCCGCTGTTGCATCCACCTCTTCTCTCTTTTCCTTCTTTCCCTCCTGCTCGCCCCCCGTCACCCACAACCCTCCCCCCCGCCACAGCCGTCCATCGGTCGGATTACTCTTTTGACACAGTCAACTCGGATCGTGTACTCAACATGGCCGCAGCCTTTTTTACAGAGAAATTTCTTCCTCTGTTTGTCAATACTCCCCCACATCCCCGGTCCCCCCCTCACCCCCTCCTTATGTCACCCAAGTCATTTACCCATACGGAAGGTAAGTTTAAGTTTTTTTCTCCAGGTCATGTAAGCATGAGTGATTTCGTGTTCGTCGGCTGTTTCGCCCCACATCGCTCAATCTCCTGTATTGTCTATGTATGTCCGCAACCTTATTGCTATCCGCTGTCTTCTGCTTCACCCGATTCGTTTCTCAATTCAATCTTTGCACTGCCTTTAATCATGCCAATTCCCTTGGTCCTCTTGCCAATCCACTCCACAGATCACTCCTGTTACCGCTCGCGTACCAGGTCAGCACTCAAAATTATCCTTGGTCTGGATCCAGAATGCATCATTCTAGCATCCCGGATGGAGCCAACTTCGCGCCGTTGTGTCTTTGGTACTCAGCGCCTTTTTCTTTTTGACGCCCTCGGTTTCCGTTGTTCACAAGCTGGTATGGTTCTGGTTTTCGTGACCATTATCCACCATAACGACCCCGTTTTGAACGCAAATTTCGTGTTCTACTTTCCCTACTGACGACAAATAGTTGCCTTTTGGTCTCGCGGTAGCTACGCTCGTGTTTGAGGTCGCCGTGTTCTTGGTCTCGCGCCTTGTGGCCTCCTCCCTCCTCTCTATAGCTTTCTCGCTACTATCCGATATATTCTTTTCTTGCCCAACCTTTTCTCCCGCCTTCCCTTGGCGTACTTCATTCTCCTTTTTACCAGTGCCCTTACAGCCTTGCCCGTGGTTTTTGTGATGTAACTCACTCTGCCCTTTCTTCTTCCGTTCCAGCCCTATTTTAGTTAACCATCTCGCCACCACGGCCACATTCTCCCGGGACCTCTCTTTATGTCCTATCTATCGGACGCGGTCGAGTACGCCATAATATGCCTGGTTGATTCATGAGCCCTACACTTGGGTTCGTCGCCCCGCTATATTCCCCTAAGGATTAACCAGGACTTGACTCCCTCATCAAATTTATCCTTCCCCAGTTCTATTTCTCTGCCTCCCTGTTTAGTTGGTCCGCCGACTTTCGTTACCATGTAGACCCAGGCGTACACTGGGCGCCGTTGACAGTTCTGATACGCGTGTGCCCGTTGCCCCTGAGTCCGCCATTATCGCACAACTCTGAGCCCCACGCCGGCCCCCAACCTCCCACCCCACCCCTCCCCCCCCTTTTATATTTCCCTCCATCCCCCGAACTGCTCCTTTTTGCCGGGATTCCTCCACCGGCTATTCCCGCCCCCATTAGGTTTTATATTTCGGCCCCCGCGTTTTTTTTTTTTGTGTTCGGGCGGACAACGGTTTGGCGGTCTTGGGCTCCCGAGGCAACCACATTATTATTTCCAACGTTGTTTCCCTGTGTCACTTTCGTCTTACGCGCCGTTTGGGTTTTTTCCGTCAGCGGTGGAAATTGTTCTCAGCCCCGGTTTTAGGTCCGCTGCCTTTCCTTGTCAGAAGTCGGTCGCCTACTGTACGTCCCACACCGCACTACGCCCCACCCCCCTCCTTGGACCCTACCGCCCCCCCCAACCTTATCAACTCCCACGCACCCCCACACAACAACAACAAAGACAACCCCCTTACACACCAGCAAAACACCGACACCCCCACCACACAACAATCAGAACACACAGACAAACCATGCCATCCTTCCTTCCCAAACACACCCAAAACCCTTATCACGATCTTTCTTCCCCTCCCCAAGCCTGTCCGTATAACCACCAACAGTCGCCGGGCGACGACACCTGGCAAAAACCCCAAACCACAACACACCCCCAACCAACACACACACAACCAAACCACACCAAAAACCACACAGACCCACACCCAACCCAAACCCACGGCCCTTCGCCAGGACCCTCGGAACAACCACACGGCCAGGCTCACACCACCAACACCCCAACCACACCACCACCCCACATATCAAGAAGACCACACCACAAAACACACCACACAACACCACAACAACACACAACCACAACCAGGCCGGGCTTCCCCAAAAACTACGTCACACACCTGCTCACTAAAACACACAACACGGCCCTCCCCCTCTTTGATACCCTATGGGACCCCAACACACAACCCAACCCACCACCCGCCGTGACAACACAAAAAAACAAAAAACAACAAACAAAGAGATCCCAAAGGTTCGTCCCCAACACCCAACACCTACACCGACTTTCCAGAGGACGCACACCCAACCACCACCCACCCCAACCACCAACACACCAACACCCAACACAACCCCCCGACCCACGATCACCCCATCACCCACCCACCAAATACAAACCCACAACCCCCCAACCATAAAAAACAACCAAAAACTAAAAAAACGGCAAACCAACCAACACAACACAAACCACCCACAGTCCCCCAAACCACAAAAACCACACAACCACCCCCCATCCCACACACCCCCAGCACGAACCCCTCCCACCACCAACACCTCCCACCCAAACCCGTCAAGCAACAACACACAACCAACAGCACTACAGAAAGCGTCGAGGGCTCCTCGTTGTAGTCGGACAACCCGAAAAAATTTCTGGGGTTTTGAAAGATCCGCTATAAAATGTCCGAGCTAGCCTTGCCCTTGTTACTTCGCAAACCCAGTTCTGACAATCCAATTAAAAATGTTAAAATGAAGCGTGGAGAAAAAGATGCTAACGATGTTGATTATTTTCAGGCTTGAACAGAGAGAGGAGAGAAGAGAGAGAGACGAGAGAGACAGAGAGAGGACAGAGGCAGAGAGAGAGAGAGAAAGAGATGAATAGAGTTTTGTCACTTTTTTTTTTTATCAAAATAGTGTGTATCTGTATGCGCAAGAATGAAAACATAGCCACAGCCGTCGCTGTATGGCGACATCACGCAGAGATATCTCCCTGCTTTTTTCCGTCACATTTGTGACGAGTGGCGGGAGCTTGCTTTCTCCGCCTCGAGTCGCTGGCTTTCCCTCCCAACTACTATAAAAACAACAGTAAGCGTTGTAACACAACTCAGCTCTGTCACGTGCAGGTGGTGCGCCTGTTGAAACGCAAGACGCAAAAAGGATGGCCACTGCACGGGCGAATGGAGATCTTGACTTGTGCCAATCGTGAGGAAGGTTACAGAATTCGGCGAATCAGTTAGCATC
>JADBJO010016703.1:0-5000 GCA_016801955.1 Conus betulinus | reverse complement strand
GACATCAGTGACACTTCACCGGTGTTAATGGCATCCCAACAGACTAATGAAGTATGATGAAGGCGCTAGGGGTGGTGAGGAGTGGAAAGGCAGAAGGGGGCGAGTAAAGGTGTTGGGGAGGGGGGGGGGGGGGGAGGGAGAGCAGCAGTTCGGTGGTCCTCGCGTGACCGCTTTGCTGCTGGGCTGGTGTGGCATTTCGGACCCTGCCTTACCCTTCTGCCGTAATTAACAGGTCGCCCTGTGCCCCGGAGAGTGACAGAGCAAGAAACAAACGGCGTGCAGCCATGGATGTCTGGGACAACAGTGCATGACAACGTGTCTGTCTGAGGCAGCGGCGACAGGCTCTTTGAACACTGAGACTGTACAAGACATAGGCTGGCGAAGCAGCGACAGGCTCTTTGAACACTGAGACTGTACAAGACATAGGCTGGCGAACACATCTCTACCCCTGAGACTTAAAGTAAGATGATCATTTCATTCTGAGGTGAATGCATACGGAGTTGCATACTGATGCCACAGTTCAGCTGAAGTTTGAGACATAACGTCACAGCAGAGGGCTGATGCAAATCTACAACAACGTGACGACAACATGAGGCAATATAAGCCCTAGAGATAGAGGCAACAAGATGGCATATCTGAGGCAATGAAAACAAGGTAGCATCGCTGGTGTGTGACTATTACAAGGTTAAATAGTTAGGCCGAAACAACTATAAGGTAGTATTTCAATATGAGACAACTGCCAAAAGCTGGTTCAATAGATCCGTGCAGTTATAAGAAGGTAGTATAGCAGATCTGTGCCAGCTACAAGGTAGTACAGTGGGTATGTGAACAGTGCCATGGCGTGGTATAGTGGGTAGGTATAGTATGCAACAATCACAGTAAGGTAGTATAGCAGGTGTATAAACAATTGCTATTATTACTGTGATTACTAATGTATCATTATGCTGCTGCTGCTGCTGCTGCTAATGATGATGATGATCATCATCGTCATTATTATTAAGAGTACTCATACAGCACCTCTCCTCAGTTAGAGAGGAAGCTCTAAGCGCTTTATAATCCATGCTCTTGTTTACGCAACGGGCTGCCTACCTGGGCAGAGCCGACTGAAAACACTGCCTGCTGCCACTACATTCGGTCATGTCCTGTGTCATTCAGTCGAACGTCGGTCACTTGGTTTTTCATTCATTCTTTCGGTGCGCGCTGTTTGTATACATCTCATCCACACTGAAACGGATACACTGGCCTTCTCTTTCTAAAGTTGGTCATGGGATTCTACGTGTGTGCCCGATGTGATACGTGTGTTCAGACAAGGAACCTTGGTTTACAGTCTCATTAGAATCACAGGGTAGTATTGTACGACAATGCAATATGTAGACATTAAACTATAACATGGTAGCAGAGCAGAAGCGATACAATTACAACCGCGAAGAGCATCAGGTCTGTGACAGTCAAAACAAGATAGTACAGCATGTTTATGGCATAGTAAGTCTGTGACATTTACAAGCTGGTTTATTTCATCTGGAGCAACTACGTGACAAGACAGTATATTAGGTCTGAGGCAGTTAGAACAACGTAGTATACTGATCGTAGACAGGCAGAACAGTCATTTGCACTTGGTCTTAGCATTACAGCAATCTCCTGTATATCTGGGTGGGGAACTGGAGCGAACTTTCCGATAACGCATCCAGCACGTGACTCGAGACCGGAGAGTACTTCCTGACGTCTCGTCCGGTCCCAGCGTTGGGGTCGGAGCTAGTGCACACGAGAAGAGGACGTTTGGATTTTTCGGAGAAGAATCGAATCAGCAAAACCTTAGACGCCATTCTGAGAAGTTGTCCACGGCACCACAGAGGCGAAACACGGATTCCATTTAATAATTGCCATGAGTCGTGATGTTGACACGAGAAAGTAAGAGAGAGAGAGAGAGAGAGAGAGAGAGAGAGAGAGGGAGGGAGAGAGAGAGAGAGAGAGAGGAAGGAGTGAGGCAGGGAGGGAGGGGAGAGGGAGGGAGAGAGAGAGAGAGAGAGAGCGAGAGCGAGAGCGAGAGAGAGAGAGAGAGAGAGAGAGAGAGAGATGCAGACAGACGAACAGACGGTGTGAGGTGTTATGAATACCACCCATCGGCATCAGCAACAGCTCACATTCCATAAAATCCCCAGCCCCGAAGAAACAACCCAGCCCTAGTCCCACCTCCTGGCAAGCCTACACTTCTCAACCCCCCCCCCCCCCACCCCACTTACTCACTCAAAAAGCATTCCAGGCCTTAAAATGCACACAAATCGGAACAGCGAAAACAAAACCGTTTTTTTCTTCTTCCCATTTCTTATAACCTCCCTTTCCTATCTAAAAACGGAATAAAGAGCTGACCGGTAAATCCCAAATAAAGACTAATATGGCGTTCGGCTGAAAGGAGGAGGGAGGGGGTGGGGGAGGGAGGGTGAAAGGAAAGAGAGTAGAATGGGGGGGGGGGGGGGGGGGGGAGAGGAGAGGAAAGAGGGTAGAATGGGGTGGGGTGTGGTGGGGGACGGGGGAACAACGTGATGGATGTGTCAGCGAGCCGGTCCAGACAAACACACAGACAGTCCCTTGGGGGGAGGGGGGTGGGGGGGATTTTGATCAAGCGCGATCCCATAATTCCCGTGGTATTTTCTGCTGTATGCTTTCGTGGTCATTCCTCTGGGGGCGTCCCTGACTAGGTTCGTGGTAAATCTTAACAGGATTTCTGCCGAGTGCGTTCATGGTCATTCCCTTGGGGTTTCATCTAACACGTTGATAGTAATTCCCTCGTTCGTGTTCGTGGTGACTCCCTCGGGCCGGCCGTCGCCCATTGCGTTGGCGGTAGCTGCCGTGAGTTTTCATGGAGTGCATTCGTGTTGATTCCAGCTTTTTTTAATGGAGTGCATTCGTGGTAATTCCAGCGAGTTTCGGAGTGCATTCCTGGCAATTCCAGAGAGTTTTGGAGTGCATTCGTGGTGATTCCAGCGAGTTTTCATGGAGTGCATTTGTGGTAATTCCAGCGACTTTTCATGGAGTGCATTGGTGGTGATTCCCAGCAACTTTTCATGGAGTGCATTCGTGGTAATTCCAGTGAGTTTTGGAGTGCATTCGTGGTGATTCCAGCGACTTTTCATGGAGTGCATTCGTGGTGATTCCAGCGACTTTTCATGGAGTGCATTCGTGGTGATTCCACCGACTTTTCATGAGTGCATTCGTGGTGATTCCAGCGACTTTTCATGGAGTGCATTCGTAGTGATTCCAGCGACTTTTCTTGGAGTGCATTCATGCTAATCCCAGTGAGTTTTAATGAAGTGCATTGACGGTAATTCTCATGAGTCTTCACCGAGTACATTCGTGGTAATTCCAGTGAGCTTTCTCACTGAGTGCATTCGCGGTAATTCCAGTGAGCTTTCACTGAGTGCATTCGTGGTAATTCCAGTGAATTTTCACGGAGTGCATTCGTGGTAATTCCAGTGAGTTTTCACTGAGTGCATTCGTGGTAATTCCAGTGAGTTTTCACTGAGTGCATTCGCGGTAATTCCAGTGAGTTTTTTTTTTTTCACCGTGTGCATTCGTGCTAATTCCAAGAGTTTCCAGGAAGTGAAATCATGGTAATTCTCACGAGCTTTTGCTGAGTGCGTTCGTGGTATTTCCCATGACGTTTTTGTTAATTGAGTGCATTCATGATAATCCCCCTGAGTTTTCAAAAAGTGTACGCATGGATTTGTTCAAGAGGTTTCAGTGAGTGCGTTTATACTAATTCTATGGCGGTTTCGTCGAGAACGTTCATAATCATTCTGTTGGGATTTCATGTAGTACGTTCACAGTGGTTCCACAGAGATTTCATTGAACGCATTCAGAGGTAAATCCCGCGAAGGGCTTCGCCCAGCGGGTTGGTAGCAGTCCCCCATAGGGGGTTTCACTGAGCGCGTTCGTTGTGATTCCCATAGTTTCACTGGGAGCGTTTGTGCCGATTCGCATAGCGTTTCATTGAAAACATGGAGGCGATTCCCATGAGGTTTCACTGGCTGTGTTCGTGGTGATTCCCATGAGGTTTCATTGAAAACATTCGTTGTAACTTCCTTTGGGTTTCACCTAGTGCGTTCATAGTAACTGTCACTGGTTTTCATTGAGTGCGTCTGTGATAATTCTCTTTGAGGTTTCCTGAGTGCTAACTGTTTTTTTTTTATGTCCTAAACAAAAAATATAGGCCCATTGCGTTGACGACAATTTTAGGGGGGCAGAAAAGCTATCACAATGACCTTGGTCTATATCAACATCATTCAAAATGTTGGAATATTGCCAGTGAGAAAAAAAAAAACTTCCACAACGGAAACATTTTTTTTTCAAAGACAACATTAAACATAATGTACGAATTATCTGACGGAAAAAAGGGGAAAAAAAGTCATCGTTTCAAAAAGTTCTTTCAGCAACTGCTGCCTCAGTTATCTCGTGCATTTAACGTAGAGGGAAATGCCAACGGAAAAATGCATGACAAAACTCTCTCTCTCCACACACACACACACACACACACACACACACACACACACACACACACACACACACACACACCTATATATACAACTTCACAGGGAATGTAAAGGCAAAGTTAGAAAAAAGACACCAAACAAATAAAGAAACAAATACGGGAACACTTTTCAAAGACAACATTGAAGACAATTTAAGTATTATATCTGATGGAAAGGAAAAAAAATGTCATCAGCTTTTCAAGATTTTTTCTATGCATTTAACACGGAAGGAAATGTCCATGGAAAAGTTCTCGAGAAAAAATCCACACCAACATAGACAGCTTTACGGATAACGTGGAGACCAAAGTCCATAAATACAAACAAACACAAGGAAACATGCTATATGTTCAAAAACAATATTGCCAAACCAGGAAATGTGATTCAGAAGGGAAAAAAAACTTGTTTTGAAAAACGTAGTCCTCGGGAAAAAAGGAACCAATTTCAGTAATTGGGGAAAAAAAAAACTATCGTCAA
>JADBJO010016702.1:0-39818 GCA_016801955.1 Conus betulinus | reverse complement strand
ACCGTCAGTGTTGAAAGCAATATTTTTTCTATGAAAACAAAGTCATTCATGCCTGTTGGTCTCTGAACTCTTAAGAGCCATTCAGTTGATCATAAATCCTACTCAAACACGTCACTGCTGCTCACCTCTGACATGTGTCAGTCGGCCACGCCCCCTTCAACCTCGACCAGCAAGTGTCGGCCCACAGCATGTTGTGAAGTTCGTTGCCTTAAGTCTTAGTTCGCTCCCTCACATAGTCAGTCAACAGTCAATCACTGCTGGCTGGCTCAACGCCAAAGCACAAGGCACACATGGTAAGCCGGCATCTAGTCTGATCTCTTGTCAGCTCTCTCTCTCCCACCACTTGGCTACGGTCCAACGCCTCGCGTTGCAATAATTCGGTCAAGCCCTCTCTATTGCATGTTTCCTCATGACTATCTGGGTCTTCTTCATCTGAATTAGGAACAGCTGACCGTCTATTCAATATTTAAAGCACTTGATCTGTAGTAAATGTACGGCAAGGTCGAGTACGTAAAGTGCATAGTCATAGTCATAGTGAACAGAAAAAAAAAAAACAGAAAAAAAAAACTGAAAGTCGATAAAAAACACTTAACTGAACAGTGCTCTGACAAAGCAAATGGCTGTGAACACAGGCCAGACCGTCCCCCAACTATGACATTTATTGCTGGCTTTCTGTCTCATGAACTTGGATCATGAGAGTATCAGGAGTTAGGTAATCCTAGTTGGTCGCCTTTCGGCAACGTCGTCGGTGAGCCACGTTGTCGCCGAATGGCGACGTTCGCGGCATATGGTTGATGTACTATTTGGAATCCAAATAGCCACCAAGTATGCTCCTGTGTTTAGATTTTGAAAAGGCATTCGATTCTGTTCACTCGAACTTTATGTTCAAAGCCTTAAAAGCTTATAGGTTTGGTAATGATATATGTCGATGGATTGAAACTTTTTTATAAAAATATTTAAGTCCACAGTTTTTGTTAATAGTCAGTGTATAGGATGGTTCGAAATTGAATGTGGCTGCAGGCAAAGGGATCCCATATCACCATATCTCTTCATCCTGTGTGTTGAGATAATGGCTATAATGATAAGAGAAGACAGACATAAAAGGAATCCATGTGGCTGCAGGCAAGAAGATCCCATATCACCATACTTCTTCATCCTGTGTGTTAAGATACTGGCTGTTATGATAAGTGAAGACAAAGACATAAAGGAATCCATGCCAATAATGTTGAGCACAGAATCTCCCAATATGAGGATGATATTCGACTGATGAATGAAAGAGATCAAATTCTATTGAATAATCAATTCAAATAATAAATAAGTTTGCAAACGTCTCTTTATTGCATTTGAATACAGAAAAACACATGAGTAATATGGGTAGGAAGTAAAAAGTATTCAAAAGAAAAATTGATGCCATACCTAAACTTCACATGGAATCCAAAAATTTTAAGATACTGGGGATCTGGTTTACACAAAACTTAAAAGAATGTGAATCTAAAAACTATGCTTTAAAATCTTCTGAGGTTCAAATATTGTTTAAAATTAAATTTTGTCCAAAAGGTGCATGACACACCACTTTTTTTTTTCCGCCGCTCATTCCGACACCCCGTCACAGCCACAGCCCGGTTGGCCCCCGCCGCACCCCTGGCACCAGCAATCCACAGAGAGCAGTCAATGTCAAGTCGTCAAGAGGCAACCCACCGGAGGAGACACTGCACTGCTGCCGAGACATGTCGGTGGTGTTCAGTGGCGCCTGTTCTGATCTAACGTACGCAGGACACCACCTACTAAGCCCCCTACTGACGACAATAATTGCTTAGTCGTGGAGCGGCGCATGAGTGAGCTCTCCCTCCGGAGGGCGCCACCACGTCCCTCCAACGACAGCCCCCATGGACTCGCCGATACCGTGACCCCGACGGAACCAAACAAGGCCACAGATGTGGAGAGGACATCGAAATTGAGGTCACCATGAGAGCAGGGCATGAAGGGCCACAGAATTTGAGACATTTTTTTTTTATGCTGATCGATGAGAATGAGGATGATTAAGATGATGCTACGGATTTCCATTTCGGTCTGAGACTACATGACAGGACTGTACTCTACGCTTCCTTTCATAATATATCCCGGCGTCAACCAGGCCTGAGAGATACAGGTACCTGCAGTGTTGGTCAGGAAATTTGAGCAACACTCAGAGAAACGCATCCATTAAGTGGATGAAAATCGACTGTGTGGTCCCAGTCTTCCCAACTGAGTCCGCAGCAAACAACAAGACTGTAGTTAAGAGTATAAAAAATGGTGGGCTTGGTATACCAAACATAAAGCAGTAATCTTGGCGTTAGAACTCACCTGGGTCAGAAAACTAGAAAATAAAAACTCACAAATGGAAAAATATTTGTACTAGTATACACCCATTATTGAGTAACCTGAAATGTTATGGTTCATGTTTCAAAAACATTAATAAAAAAAGCATCAATTTTGTTTTGGATCCATACTTTACAAGCATGTCAATAATATGCTGATAAACTAGAACTGAAAATGTCGTATTTCTTGCTAAACCTGTGCTTTTCAGCAACAAAATTTTTTTGGGTGGCAAATATATTACACAAACAAACTGGATCCAAAATGGTGTATTGCACATTTTCTGAAGGACAATGGGCTGTTTTTAAACTACGCAGAATTCAAAAGAAAATATGATTTTGATATCGATTTTATCACTTACACAGGAGGTATAACATCTATCAAAAAAATTATATAAGAAATATGACATTCAGATCAAGATAATAATTCACATGACACAAGATGCTGTCTAAAACAGATATACACAATAAAAAAAGGGAGCTAGACAATACTATGATACTCTTATTGCGAATGATGCAGACCCAAAATGTTGTTTAAAGTGGAAGGAAAAATTGAACTCAAGAATCCCTTGGAAAACAGTCTTCTTCAAAGTGCAAAAAATTAAAGATTTGAAATTAAAATGGCTTCAGATCCGAATTGTACATAGGATAATTGCAACAAACATAGTTCTAAAAGAAATTGGAATCATAAATTATGACCACTGTGACTTTGTTAAGGAAGAAAGAGATTGCATTGAGCATTTTCTTTGAAAATGTGAACCTGTGAGACATTTTTGGTTAGACCTTGAGAACCTATTCAAGAAAATTTGTCCATTGTCCTATAAAATAAAATTCACAGAAAAGTTTGTCGTATTTTGTGTAGATTTTGACGTCAAAACAGATGCTGTTACAGACTTGATAGTTTTATGTGATAAACAATACATCTTTAAATGTAAAGTGAATAGTACATGCCCACTTGTTTCTTGTTTCATAAAAGAATTGAAATACAAAGTCGAAGAATACAGTATGAAAACATGTGGCAAATACTCTCACTTCAATGAAGACTGGACCTTTTACACACCTGTTTTCGACTTGGGTGTTTGAAATTTGAGTTTCGATATTTGAAATTGAATACAAACACCTTAATATGAAGAGGTACCAAACAAAGAACATTTATATTGTACGCTTTGTATTATTGTACAGCCCCCCCCCAAAAAAAAATATTTAACTGGCATTATCTTTTTTTTTTTTTTTTTTTTTTTTTGTAATATGTTGCTGATTATGACTCCATGTGATTGAGTGTGTGTTGGGGGTGTGGGTGTGTATGTGTGGGTGTGAAGTGATATTATTTTGTTGTAATTGTTGTTTGTGCTTTGTTGTTGTTGTTGTTGCTGTTGTTGGTGTGTGTGTGTGTGTGTGATCGATTGACATCATTGTTGATTTTGTTCGATGGAAAATAAAAGAGAAATTTAGAAGAAAACAAAAAACTTTATATAATTGGAGAACGTTAGGCGGGGACTTAAAAGGTTTATTCCACAGTCATCCTATTCACCCTGCTTGCTGCTGTTCAGAAACAATTTGCTAATAATGATGGAAACGGTTGTATCGCTGCATGAAAAGTAGATACTGTGAGGTAAAAGCCAAAATAAGAGGAAGAGCAATGTCATCTGAGTTTGTCATGTGTGCAAGTGGGGTTAAACAACGAGAGATGTCCGCAGCCTGTAACATTGTCTTTGTTTATCAAGTGCTTGACCTTTTAGAATGGTTTGGGTTGCTTTTTGCTGATGATGTTGTACTGTCAGTCAGTAGTTGGTCTCCAGAGAAAACTAAACAATTTGTACTTCTCATTAAGTAGACCAGAATGAAATGGTAGTATGAATACTCTGCAGCAAGGAGACTAGAATGAAAATGGTAATATGAATAAAAAATTGTCAAGTTTCCCTGTAGCAAATAGACTAGAATGAAATATTAATAGGAGTAAAAGACAAATATTGTTGTGCTTTCCTGCAGCAAACAGACTAGCATGAAATGTAGCCAGGTGCTGCAATGTGCACATATCTCTTGGTGACCCGTAGCAGATGAAATGTTTTGTTAGAAAGTTACCTTTCCCCTTCCCTCCCTCCCTGGATTGATGACTATTGATTACTTTGTGTAAACTCCTTAAAGTGTCTCATAACCTATATCATTATCATACAGACACCACCAAAGTCACAAAAATTAATGTATTTTAATTCACCACAACTATACTGGACCTGAAAGCCCATATTTTCCTCTAAACTTTTATTTCGCACAATTAAGTTTGGTGCTTTTTTTTTATCCTCTGCCAGCCAACCTTGAATATTTCTTTCTTTTGCACCAAGTATGAGAAACACTTGAGAATCCAAAAAAGTACTCAAACAGCAAGGTCCACAAACTCTCATACATCGCATGCCTAGGAGATTTTCCTCCCAAGCTTGCAAATGTCCGAAATAACATGATGCCAACCTCTCTTGAACAGTCGCCGCCTTCGCTTCACTCTTCTTCATTCTCGCAGTTTTGGCTAAACTGTCGGTCTACAAAATTCAGACTTTCCGACCTAAATCTTGATGACTCCATTTCTATGACAAATAGAACTGACATGAATGAAAACTATTATCCAGTAGTCTGTTTCCACATCATATTTTTTTAATCGAAATTCACATCAAAAGCTCATGTCCACAGCCGGGTGAGGAGGAAAGCGAGTTACATTTTGTATCAATTTTCAAAGACAAAGTTTTGCGCTTGGACAGTCTTGGACAATCAAATTTGCATGTGTGAAAAGAGTGCATTGTCTGCTGTTCATTCATTATCAAGATATTTCATACTCTTTGGTATTTATTATTGCAATGGGGAAAACTAAGCACAGACTTGTTAAAAGTGGAATCATTCTCTGACTTTAAATGTCAGTGAATTAATACCAAAAAAGAAGAAGAAAAAAAATTAGTAACAGTGACATGCGTTATTTTATTCCTTGGGTTCTGAGAGTTTCATCAATAGTAAATTATGTTTGAATGTTTTCAATGGACAGCAAGCTAGACAGCACAGAAAGCACAAATTTCTGTCGGTTCCAGCCTTGCTTTGCCCATTTTGTCTCTGGCACTGTGTTGCTGGCTTCATGGTCCAAATGTCTGATTATCTATCTATAATTATATATATATGTATAGATAGATATATATGTGTGTGTGTATGTGTACAGGGTTCATATAGGTCTTAAAAAGACTGGAAATTTGAACAGATCTACCTCAAATTTGAACCATCAGTATTCCATGGTGGAAATTTTAGTATTCCATGACAAAAGAAAAAGTATTTTTCTTACCTTGAACTCTACTATGGATCTCATATGTGACCAACTCCCACAAAATGAAAAAAAAAAGTCGAATTTTGAACTTACTAAGATATGTATGTCAACAGAAAGAGGAGAAAAAATGACCTTTCCAGTGATATATAAAGAATTTCTGTATGTTAAAAAATGAAACAGTTATGACCAATTAAAGTGTCCCATTAACACGGTAGCCATTTATGAAAAATGGCTTTAAAGTTTCCCTACTTTCTCCAACCATTTTTCCTTAGCAACCAAGGTTTGCTATAAACTTATGAAAAGGTGGGAAACCATCAAAGTAATCATTGCAAGCACTTTAATAATTGAATTTTATCCCCATTCAGATATATATTGGTGTACTTAATGGCTGTTCAGAGTGCTGAAAAATGAAAAATCTTAGCACAGATACACTGATCACAATTGATTGAATTAATATGTATTTTCTAGTTTTCATTTTTCCCACCTTTAAGAAAAAAAAATTGGGTTCTTGAGGGGAAAAAGGTAGCTCTCTTGCACTGTGCGTTAACACATACCGGACTCGCAATTCATGACATCCTGTGATAAAAACAGCATGTACTCATAATTAAAACAACATACCTTATCAGAAACAAATGCTTGTGCATTATTCTTTCTTTTTCCTTTTCAGTTCCAAGGAAGGGGCACGCCAAATCTCTCTTGTACTCTCACACATGCATGCACGCCTTCACGCATGCACGCACACACATGCACGCATGCACACACACACACACACACACTGTATCCCAACATTCAAAACCAGTGCTCCCTCTCCTCTCCACAAACGTGCACAGGCACATAGATCTAATATGTTGGTCATCAGCAGCTGGAATGCACTTGATATGCATGCAGTTACAGGAAAACTGTTCTGCCATTTGTAGATAGGCTGCCCATTGCAGTTCATACCTGATTTCGAGTCCAACAGGCTGAGACTGACACACGCTGGTCAAAGTCAATGGGGAATCCCTTCATCAGCTTCGCCGTCGGTTTCTTCATCGAAATCTAAATCAAGATTCCTTTTCATTGCTATTGCTGGTGGCAAAATATTTGTTCATATAAAGCCACTAATTTCTTGGCCTTTATAGTTGAAAATATTTCCTGATTTTGATGAATTTAAGACGTCACAATTCATCGATCCATGATGATGATTTTTGAGTGAAGTGACAACAAAAGCAAAACACAGTAGATTCCATTGAGCTGTAGCAGCGTCTCTGAAACGCTTGAGTTACTAAGGCCATTTCGGTATTTGATTGCTGATTGGATGGAAGGCTTTCTTTAATGTACGACTTTGAATGCCTCCTAAAGGCCTTCTGATTGGTCTGTTTAAGAAAATTGTGTACAGATTCTTAAAATAGACACACTGAGCTTTCGAATGATGTGCAACATGCCAGGGACTCTGGAAGGGATGTGCACTCAATTATCTGTTGAAAATGAGTAACTTTTCACTATCAGTGCTGCTCAAAATCGATGACACGGAGTGAAAAAAATTCATTTAATCACATTTCTAGCTTAATTTAGGTTAAATCAGTGAAACATAATATGCTTTAATAGTTTTCCTATATGTTGGTGCAAAAATCTCACTCTACCCCAAAATGACCCTCGCCACTCTGTTGCCCGCAGTGGCAATCGGCCCTGCGCAACTTGTCCATCATTTTGTGGAGGCTGTCGCATATCGCGCAATTCTTGCAGCCAACTCACTGCGCTGTACTCACACTCAAACCAACTAACGCAAGTGCACTACACACACTGAGCACGTATGAAGTTGACCATCTCATTAAAACAGTAAGAACAACAATGTTATAATGCCCTCCATCCCTTTCACCCCCCCCCCCCCACCCACACACAGTGACAGACAGTCGTACACTTGTATACCCTTCATACAGTTTTTCATTTTTTCAATCGTCATCATCTCTTTGTACTGTCACACCATCCCCTCCCCCCACCCCCCCCCCCCTTTTTTAGGGGTGGGGGGGGGAGGAGTGGTGCTAATTAACTGTCGAACTTAAAGTGACAAACTGTCCGGAAACAACATGAATAGGGTACAAGACGATAGGTGTTGACCGGGACAGATTTGCATCAGCCACAAGCCTACACATCATGATCATCATCTCGGCGTTTGTCGCCTGCTGCTCCAGGTCCCCCGCTAGACTTCGCCTCGGCCTTTTTCAATGCTTGTACAATTGAAGGTGTTCCTTTCACCATTTCGGTTAGTTTTTTTTTTTTTTTTTAAATGCGATTTTGATGAAACATGCTTTATGCAGTCGTTGCGCTCTCCATGAACACGACTAAAAACCTGTTTTGAACCAAGTGCACCACACCAAAGTTGGACCTTTTTTGAGCTTGGGACTAAACACCTCAACTTTGTGTAGTATGCATTCTGGAAAGTTTGTTCCCTGGTTTTGGCAACCTTCTTTTCAACATCTAGCTCTTCATCACTCTATGAACATGTAATTTCGCTGGTGGCGGCATTCTCTTAGTGAATATCTGTGTCAGTTGCTCACTCTGAAAGAAAGCCCACCTTGGTGTAAGCCAGCACGCGCAAACTGGAACTAGCGACAATAACTCGTGTCTTCAAACATATTTTGTGGTTGAGTATTTTTACTTTTGCCATCAAATTACTTCTGAGCTACTTCCACTAGGTCAAGGTCTTGTCAACATCCGGGTCACCTGGCCATTTCTGCTTGTTTGTGTTTCAAGATGGGAAAGTGTTCCTTCAGTGCGTTTTTGGCTTTATAACATCACTTTCAGACATTGCATTATGAGTAAAGTCTTGAAAGTGTGGTATTGAAAATGCTGGTTTTGGCTTGGAAAAAGTCTGGAATTTGGGGTTGCATTTCATGTATGAACCTTGAATTATAACAAAGCACTGTTAGCCAGAGGATGTGTTCCCGGGGCTTTGGAAGAGAAATAAAAGGGCAGAAACTCAACTTCATTTCCTCCGAGTTCTCTTTGGCTGGCTTTTGTCCCTTGATTCCTGAACCTACCATCGTCTGTCTTCGCCTGCACTCAGTGACCACTCCAAACCATCACAATCAATTAGATGAATATTGTTTCATAAAGTGGGATCTCTTGCATGTACTTTGTAGTTAATGCAGACAATCATCGTGGTATTTTATTGCATAGCCACCAAGTTTTGATTTTGCTCGTCAAAATATAGTAAAGTGAAGAAGGCAGTTACGGTTATCTTTCACATTTTGTACAAGTTGGATAGCAATTCGTTCAGTGGTTTAACGAAGTTATTTGTTTCACAAAAGCAGCAAAATTTACGATGTGGAGCAGAAATATGGGCCTTTGAGAAAGACGCCTTAACTGGAAAAGTGCATTTGTATGTGCATAAGTGCTTTTTAAATGAAAACCACCAGTGATCTGGTTATGATGAACTTATCCAAGAGCTCAACTTCACATGGGTAAAAATCAACAGTTCTGAAAACAATGTCTCCGCTGTCACACCTATTTATTAAATGTTATCCCTCCCAGTGGTCAAACGGCACTCTTAAGTGAGAAATGGCTCGCTCTCTCTCTGAAATACCTGCAGGTGTATTTTGCGATGAGCAACTGACCCAATTTCTGAATCATGGGCTGACGAGGTGCTGAATCAAGTCGATTCACAAATGGGCCAAACTCTGATCCCCACTCTTCACCACTTCCTCCATTTGACATTCTATTGACGATTCTATTAAATAATTAACACTATTGTATTTCTACAAAATGTACAGGTAAACAGATCTGGGCATGACCCATGTATAATAGTGATATATTTGCTGAATGACTATATGTATAAAACTGATATATTTGCTCCAAATAAACTCCTTAAAACAACACTTATTTACATAAAGATTTGGCATGTCTGATATGGCATGAATCTGAATATTTCACTCAATTGTATAATTTCAGGTTAATTCTCTTACTATCGACAAGAGTGAAAAAACACTTTTGAATATAGTTTTTTGTATTTACAAAGCTAACGGAATGTATTTTGTTTTTTGTAACACATTTACACTATGTAATCATTTCGTATGTTGCTTGTATGAAATCTCCATCGATTCATATTCCTTTTTTACTTCTTTTGTCAACTTTAATGTTAACCCCATCCTCATACTTCCTTTTGCTGTCCTTTCTTTATTTCATTCGTAAACACTTAAAATAAAGTACATAGAAACTGAGAGAAATAAAAATTCACTGGGCAAAGCTTGTTTTAAGTGTTATTAAAAAATAATCTATAACTTGCCTAAGGTGACTACTTCCTGGACTGTACATTCTGTAGGAATGCCAAACGGTCTTACAACCTTGACTGCTTTTTAAATGACCAAAAAATTTTCCTTTTGCACAATTCTACTTAAAAACCTGAATCTTAACTTACACAAGTTGTTCTGGAACTGTGAAGAAATTAAGATGAAAAAGGTCAAGTTCTCTTACGATTCATGGTAAACATTTTGGAGCATAAACATTCAGTGTCAGGAAATACATGTCCCTTCATTTTACGATTTCATTTCATGTGACAAACATTTTCTTTCAACTTTTATTTCTGGAACTGTGTGATGCTGTAAAGTTAACTGTGATGGAATCGAAACTACATGATCACGTTTTTCACTCCTGATATATATTTAGGTCCCATTACCATGTTATCATAAACTGCTTGTTTGGGTTGTATATTGTATGCATGGCACAAACATTGAAACATGTTCACATCATCCACGCAATACAAGAAGCCATTATGAACTAATAAGACCCAATCATTTTGCATTGAAAAACACAAATGTATGCATATGTAACAAAAAACAAAGGTGAATGTGTGTATGTAAGAAGAGACATGAAAAAAGGGGAAATGTTTCCCTTTATCCGTATACACACCATGCAATATTTGTGTTTTGTGTTGTACTCTCAAAAACAGATACCAGCTTGTTCTTATACGTGTACACACACAAAGCATTGCACAAGTTCAGGTTTCTGCCACTATAGCCCAGCCAACCCACAAAGCGCCTTCACGGCTGTTCAGAGCAAGTTACTTAGTTTTGAGAGGCAGGGGAGTTTACATCTCACCCACAGCTATAGAGGCCAAGCCATGAATGCAGGTCAGGGAAAGGGGCGTTTTGTGCAGGACCCTCCCCGCCAGCCAGCTAACCGCGCTGTACTCGGTGAACTGAATGCCATCTGTGCATAGGCCGGTCTGGCAGCAATGTGTTCCACATTGTTGAGCAGCCATCACAAATGGGGCTGTCGGTTTGATAATTTGTGGCTGTCATGAAAAATGTAATATATCTGCGTTCTTGAGATGACGAAACTGGCAAATTCCCGACAACTCTTTTTAGTACTAAACTCGACTAGGTTTATTTTCCTGTACATAACCTAGATTGGCATGAAAAATTGCAAGTGGTCAGGCAATATAAGAACAATGGCAACACTCACAAAATTGTGCAAAAATTACCTCATCAATTTCTGGGAATTTAATTTTCGTTAGTTGACTAGTACACAAGTTTGATATATGCATCTACTTGGACTACAGCAACAAAAAATGTTGGGTCAGAAATGTATAAGCCTGTTTTCTTTGCCCTTTCACCGAGTGTCTCGCTTAGGGTGGAAAAATAAAGCTGTGGGCCTTGTCAGGGATTGTGAAAGTATAGCATGGGGAAAAAGTCCCATCACGAAACAACTCCGTCCGTGGAAAAAAAACAGATCCAGAAAAGAAATGAATAACTATGCAACTGTGACATGGTGGTTCAACTATATCTTGTAACCCACAAAGAAAGTATGTAAAGTCCACATGGGCAAATGCAAGAGTGGATGGTAAGTGAAGTGTTTACAAAGTTTCACTGACAGATAAAAAAAAAAAAAAAAAAAAAAAGCTGGCATGTTTTTATACAGGAGTTTCCAGAGCAAAGTCAGGAGAATGGTCTACAAAGGCGGGACACAATGGGCATTTACTCTGAGTCTGTGTTGTATACAGAGAACGGCAAGCACACATACGTACAGTCAGCGTTACACAGACACAGGAATAAATGCCTGTGTACATGTGTATAATGCTCGTATATGCATGTCTAAAGCTCAATGTACATCTGCACAATGAGTATGCAATCTTCTGTACAACATACAGTGTATTGCATACATTCATGCCAGCCAAGCACTGGATACCCAGATGTACACAAAGCATTGTACACATATACACAGGTATTTGACACACAAGCTTGCAGTCTGCTGGGCTATCGGTGTTGCAACTTGATTTCATCTGTGGCTTCTAATGAAAATATTTTTTCTTTCCAATTTGCACATGACTTGAAGTTGGCTGGGTTCTAAACATCATAACTTGATTTGACATGGAACTTCCAACTGAAAAGTGTTCATTTGATCCAGTTCCAGGCACTTGTACTCTACCAGTCTGGACCCCTATGTTGTACTACACACCCAATATTGTGTTATCATTCCCACTGCAAATCTTTCCACATATCAATAGCACAGTTTTTAAAAACTTGTATCATTCAGGCTTTCAACACACCATTAGTAAAACTGCTTTTCCTATGGAAACTACGTTCATGGAGCACTTTCTAGAGTTTGCCAAAAAAAAAAAAGGAAAAAAAAAGTCTTAATTACACACAGACAAGCGAGAAGATCCTGGCATTGTCCCTTCAGGGACTAAGCATACTAACACAGAGCACTATTACACCTTGATTATAAGAACAATGAAGATTCACATTAAACGTCTGTAAACATTTAATGTACACTCACACTGAAAGTGTCAAACACATACACAACCACAATGTCAAAGTATATTTTCAACACAGAAACGGTACATATTTAGTATCATTCACCAAAATAGTAGCTTCAGCATAGCATGGGGAGGAATGAACCGTGACTGATGAGGCAGTCATGTTCAAGAACACCAGCGTGTAGTCATAGTCAGCATTCTTGCACAGCTGTTCAGAGCTAGTTACTTAGTTTTGAGAGGCAGGGGAGTTTCACCCGCAGCTGCAGAGGCCAAGCCGTGAATGCAGGTCAGGGAAAGGGATGTTTTCTGCAGGCTGCTCCCCACCAGCCAACTAACTGCGCTGTACTCGGCGAACTGAATGTCATCTGTGCGTAGCTGGTGTGGCAGCAATGCGTTTGGCATTGTTGAGCACCCATTACAAATGGGGCAGTCGGCTTGATAATTAGTGGTTGTCATGAAAAATGTAATATATCTGCGCTCTTGAGATCCCACTGATTTGGCGAATTCCCGACAATTCTTTTACCAAACTCGACTAGGTTTATTTTCCTGTACATAACGTAGATACGGCATGAAAGCTTGTACGCAAGTGGTCAGGCAATATCAAAATGACGACACACACAAAAAATTGTGCAAAAGTAACATCATCACTTTTCTGGGTATTTAATTTTCCCTAGTTAACTAGTACACAAATTCTATACATGCCTCTGCTCGGACTAAAGCAACAAAAATGTTGGATTAGAAATGTGTAAGGCATGTTTGTTCGCCCTTTCACTGTCTCATGCGGGACGGAAAAATAAAGCTGTGCTTGTTCATAGAGCAAGATTGGTTTTTCAAGGCAGTGAGAAACGGGAGATAATGTTGTTGAGGTCAGGACTGAGAGTAAGAGATTCAAATATGTGCTATTATGAAAGAGAAAAAGAGTAGAAAGCCAAACACACACACACACAAATTGAGAAAAACAAATCACCATTACCCATTCCATAAAGAATACAAAGGAGTGTGTAATCAATACCCTGGCACTCACACGTACACTGCATGAGTACATTACATATCTTTCATATACTGATACTTGCATGAACTGACACAGCATGTCCAATTCTTCACAGCAGCAAATTATTTTGAAACAAAGTTCTATTAAACGGCGACAATCACTTTGGGAGAGCAAGTGAACTGTATGTTGGATCAAAACATGTGCACATCTCATTTACCAAGCATCATTAAACGACCATAGTGTCGAACCTTGTATCGACAGGGGTCCTTTCATCCATATACTATAAAGGACTAGAACGCCCTGCCCGACACAGTAGTCGAGGCAAGACTCCTGACATGTTGTGTCAAGAGCAAGAGAACCACACATTAAACCTCTGCTGCTGCTTTTTTTTTTTTTTTTTTTTTTTTTTTTTTTCTAATGCTGCGCCAGCCCACATTCAAAAACATCTGAATAGTCAACATGATGACTGAGGACGTTAAACGGATGATGATGATCATCATCTCTTTTGCAAAAAGGCTACACATAAAAACACTTGTGCAATATCAGAGCTCACATGCTTATGCTCCATGCTCAGTTTAGGTCCAGTGTTATGATACCACTGTTTTGTGGTGATGGTGCATGTACATGTGTCCTGCATAATGTGTGCTTGCAAGGAAGTAATAATCACTGAACAGTTTCCACATTTTTCCTTAGATATTGTCTATTGCAGGACTTATTTTCCAAATACACATGAAAAAAAATTAACTGATGAGGATGGGATACTAACACAGAACACTGTTACATAATACGACTGATTATAACAAGAACTGCCTCTCATATACAGACACAAGCACACACCTAAACAGTATAATTCCTACATGGAAAGGAGGATATGAAACATCAGTCACCAAAATAGTGTCATAAGCATAGTCTGAGAAGGCCATGTTCAAATACACCAGCATACATTCATAGTCGACATTCATGTTCATAAAAACAAGATTGGTTTTCAAGGCAGTGAGGATGGGGATTGAGAGTAAGAGATTCAACGTTTTATTATGTGGGGGAAAAGAGCAGAAAGCCCATCACAAACAGTAATGCCATCATCCATCCCTCGCCTCCACAAAGAGTATATAGGATTATGTGAGCGATACTCTGGCTCACACAAATACACTGAATGAGTACATCTCCACTCCTGAGAAGGAAGTACTAGAGAAAGGACTGAACTTCGCAGTAATGCCAGACAAACTACCAGTGGTTGATCTTATCACGGGCATGGAAACGGTTTGAGGGTATTTTGGTCCCAACTCCGAAGAAGCGATACACCTACGGTCTGACAGCATCAGAATCCTGAAGCAAGCCAAGCTCCCCAAATCCAACTTCACAGCTGATCAAAGACTTGCCCTGGCAGACTTGAAAAAAGCAGACACCATGATGATTCTGCCAGCAGACAAGGGGCGTGCAACAATTATGTCCAAATCCATGTACTACGAGAAGGCAACAAACTCCTGGAAGACACAGCAACCTACGGACTTCTCAAGAAAGACCCCACAACCAAGTTCTCCAACAAACTGAAGGAGATACTCAAACGCCTCATAGACATGGGCCGACTAAACACTGGAACAGTACAGGAAACTACCCCACCCCACGTTCTATGGTCTACCTAAGATGCACAAGAACAACGTCCCCCTCCCGTCCCATAGTTGCATCCATAGATTCCCTTGTGTATGAGACGGCGAGATTCGTGGTGGACATTGTGGCCCCTCTAGTAGGACGCACAGAACACCACATCCACAATAGCACCAACCTAGTGGAGAAACTGAGTAAGTACACTCTTTCCCAGGATGAACTCCTTGTGTCATACGACGTCTTGGCACTTTTCACCAGTGTACCAGTGGAAGAGAGCATGAAAATCATTAGACGCAGGTTACAGAACAACCAAACCCTCTACCAACGCACATCTCTGACAGTGGATGACATCCGCGACATCTTAGCTTGCTGCCTCGCTGCCACCTACTTCACCTTCCAAGGCAAGTTCTACCAGCAGAAAGAAGGAGCAGCCATGGGTCACCAGTGAGCTCTATGGTAGCCAAACTCTTCATGTAGGGCTTTGAAGAGAAAGCACTGGCCTCGTTCCACTCTCCTCCATGCTACTGGGGCCGCTATGTAGATGACACCATGACCTTCCTACCGCAACGACTGGTGGAGCAGTTCACTGAACATCTGAACAACCAAATCTAGCCATCGAATTCACGAGGGAAGTAGAGCAAAATGACTCCATTGCAATGCTGGGCACACTCATCACCAGAACAGACGGCGTGCTCTCCTTCATGGTCTACCGCAAACCCACCCACAGAGACTAATACTTGCAGTTCGACAGCCACCAACCTCTGGAACACAAACTTGGTTTGATTCGAACTCTCACCCACTGAGCCAGTACCATCTGCTCAACTCAAGAGGCACAGCAAACTGCAGCCAACTTGTCGCCCCAAGGACAAAACCAACAACACTTACTTAACAAATCCGGCGTCATCTTCAAAATAGACTGCCATGACTGCAACCAACACTATGTAAGAGAAACAGAACGACCCCTCCAAAAGAGACTCACAGAACACAAGAGGGACTCTTCACCTGTCAGAGCACACCTGCACTCCGAGCAACACCAATTTGACACGGACAACGTTAACATCCTGGACAGAGAAAACAAGTGGTTCCAACTAGGGGTCAAGGAGGCCATCTACATCGCAGCCACCAACCCCCCGCTCAACCGGGAC
Organism: Conus betulinus; assembly: GCA_016801955.1. NCBI lineage: Eukaryota > Metazoa > Mollusca > Gastropoda > Neogastropoda > Conidae > Conus > Conus betulinus. The sequence goes on along the minus strand of JADBJO010016702.1, from coordinate 23,692 downwards.
CAGGGCCACTACACCTTGCCCCCGGTGTACGCTTCACTGATTCGATCACGTGACCTGGGTACGTCCCATGGTCGCATGATCTGAATTGAGTTCGCTCAGTCAGCAACAGCATTGCTGAGGAAGATGGCCGGATGGCTGTCAAAAGCTGTAAGTGAGTAGTAAATTTTCTTTTGGTGGGAGACTAGGTCTAACTCTAGGTAGCAATATACATTATCTTTCACACACTGATATTTGCATAAACTGCATAACCCTGTCCAGTCATTAATAATATGTAGTACATTGTAAATAGCTACAATCACTTTGGGAAAGTAATTAAATTGCTAGTTCAAAATATGAGCACATCTGCTCATTTATCAAGCCATCATCTTTTTTGAAAAAAAAAAAAAAACGCTGTTCATTCAAAGTCGACACAATACTAGAGCTCATATGCTGCTTCACCATGTTAAGTTTACGACAATTTTTTTATGAAGCCACTTTGCATGGTGATTCGGCATGCATGTATGTGTGCGCTTGCACACTTGCTTGCAAGAAATAATTTTTGTATAGTTTCCATGTTTTCCTTTGGATATTGTCTTTTGCGCCAGCTATTTGCCAAACATGCATGACAAAAATTATCTAGATTCTATTTGCAACTGAAGGTAAATAACAGAATGAAATTTGTGTTGAAAGTAGAAGGAGTGGAAAGCGGAAGGAATGCACTAAGGAATATGTTGGCCTAGGTAAGGAGTGTGAAACGCTGGGGTATTGAGTTGTGCTGTGGTGTGGGGTGGGAAGTGGTGTAGGTGGAGATGAATTCAATTAGATGAACTGTAACATTAGAGACTTGGATTAGAAGAAAAAAAAAATGCAAGTATGAGATGGGACAGATTAAAAGGCCGAAAGCTTAAGATTATTGTGGAGGGGCATGAAGATGATTTGTGGCCACTCAACGGCCCGTTTAGTTTCTACATGAGAGTAACAACTGACAGGAAAAGAGAGCAGAAGATATAAGATAATGTTGCTTTTAGCCCAGCCGACCGCAAAGGGCATATCAGGGCTGTCACCATGTTAAAATCAACTCACTAGTCATTCATTCACACAATTCTTTAAAATACATCTTCTAATAACTCATCCGAAAGTTTGTTAAAAAATGAACAGACCAATGGTGACTGATAATAGCCCGCCTTGGCTTCAGACTATGTCAGGCCAATTGACATAGGCTATAACACCAAGGCTACATTAAAATGTTATGCTGTGCATAGTTATGCAGGGATTGTCTTCAGTCATGACAAGCTCCTAGCATAACATTATCAGTCTCCAAAATCCCCCGAAGTCGGAATGTGGCTGCCTATGTGGCGGGGTAATCAAAAACGGTCACACACGTTATGTTCTCATCGCCAGCTGATGCATTTGTACCATAGTGTTCCAGTACTTCGGCTGTTTGGATGATCCCTGGAGTCTTTTAGCCAGGGTACAACAACAACAACAACAACTGATAATAGCAAAGCAATCAAAATCCAATCAAGCATGTTGAGGGCATTATGGGAGGAATGGAAATGAAAGGGAAACAGTATTACTGGGAATGGACTGAATTGCCAAAGAAAGGAATGCGAGCTAGGCATGATTTACATGTAGGCAGGTGCATTCTTTGCAGAAGGAGGGGAGGCTAGAAGCAAAACAGATGGGTACAATAGCCAAAGAAATAGTGGCGATAGACAAGAAAACAGACATGCAAGAGATGCAGAAGGGAAAGGGGCAGAAGCTAAGATGGATATTTATACAGAAATAAAAATGATTTTTAGAAATAGGAAAGAGTGGAAGGGAAGAGAGAGAGAGAGAGAGAGAGAGAGAGAGAGAGAGAGAGAGAGATCTATGTAAAGTGGAGTTGGGAACAAGCAGTGCAGCCATTTCACCATTCTTTTCTGCATATAGCAGAGGAAAAAGGCATGGAGACTATGATGGGGTTACAGCCTAGGGTAGAAATGTCATATCAGTAAAACAACCACAATGAGTGGAGGAAGTGTAAATGAAAAGTTGACAGAATTCAGAACAGCGAATGGGAAAGAATGGAGACAACAGATGACTGTGGAAAGACTGGAACAGACAGCAGGGCACTGTGGAAAGAGAGTGGGAGAAACAAAACAGGGCAGGGAAAGAGGGGACAATGTCTTCACTGGAAGAGGTAAAGAAACAAAAGTGTCATGCAGTGGGAAACAGTGGGAGGAGGAAGGAGGGCGGGCGGGACTGGGAGGGGACAAACAAAACAGGAAGGCATGGCTGAAAAACCTGACCTCTGTGTCACTGGATCGAAAACGAGGCTGGCTGGAAATTTGCAGACATATGAAGACTGACAAGGAGACAGTGGTCAGTTTAGCATACACAGCAATAATGGAGGAAGATATACTCATAGACAGGGGCGGAAACAAGAGAGAAATGAAAGGGCAAAGGACAGAGAATTGTGGCTGACGAAAGATGACTTGCGAAGAATGGCAATGGGGACAATGAGGACAGACATGAAGATACAGATTCTGGGGAAAATGAGATGGACAGGAAAACAATCAGAAAGTGAAAAGGACGTTACTGACATTCATTAACACAAGTTAATACTCAAGTGGAACAGATGTTTAGAGGAAGTTCTGATATCTGGAGTGGAGATCAATAACAGCTGAGCCCCTCCTCATTCTCACAACTGTAGATGAGCAAATATGTAACAGTTGTAGTGACTGGTTGTCAATAGGCAGAGAAGGTAAGAATGTGAACATGTGCAAATGTTGGATAACTGTCTGAGATTGGAAGGAATAAAGCAATGGAGAGTAGCAGAATAGCATGGTACAAATAGTCAAAATTTTGGTCTGGGAAAGAAATGAAACTGAAGGTAAGATTATTAAAAACTTGAATCAAAGAGAGACAGAGAGAGAGACAGAGAGAGAGAGATGGGTGATGTTACCTGAAGATACGACTGTGGCAAGGAAGCAGGAAAATGGATCTGGACTGGTTGAAAAGAAATGCAAGTACTGATGAGTGAAAGAAAATGAAAGGGCTTAACAAGAGAGGAAGCTATGGATTTGGAAAGAACTTAACAACTGTGGGCAGTGGAATACCAGTATGGGGGGAAGAGCATGTTACTGGTGGGGGGGGGGGGGGGGGGGGGGGGGGGAAGGGGGGCGAAGGGGGGGGCAATACAACACGAGGCGAGTTTATTAACAGTTAGGAACCAGACCAGAGATAAATCTGATTTTGAGTACAGCCAAACAGAATGGAAAAAATAACTGCTGCAGTCACTGAAAGTCTAACAGAGTTATCCAAAATGTCCATCAACAGGAAGTCAAATGGAAACAAGGTTGCTGGAAAAGAACAGATATGAAATTGGAATTAAACACTGTTCAGTTCACATTTATAGCAGCACTGTTCAATTCATATCTATAGTTAGTAGCACCGCTCGGTGTACATTTATTGTAGCACTGTTCAGTTTATATTGATAGTAGTACCGTTCAGTTAACATTTATAGTTGCACCATTCAGTTTAAATTTGAGTTGCACCGTTCAGCTTATATGTACAGTCCAGCTGACCATGGAAATAAAATTTAGTGCATGCCTGCAGATGCAAATTTGATGTTGCAGTGAGCTGAGAATAAGAAGTGGAGCGCCCATCTCCTCCTCATTCCTAGCTATAGATTATATGGGAGATAAACAGCAATAGCTTTAAACGAAAACTTCAAGACCGTTCAAAAAGGTCAAGGAACCCAAAATTTAAGCAAAACTGCTTCTCCTTTAAGGAATAACAAAAACCCGGCAGCAGAAAGGTGCAATTTTTCTGTGGAGCTGGAAAACAAGTGGAGCGCCCATCCACCTGCTTCCCACCTACACATCATGTGGAAAAGGTGCGATGGTGATAAACACAACCCCTCCTCCCCTAAATGGAAGAAGTGGACCACAATCTGTAAGGCACTGGAATACTCTTTTGTGCACTTTTTAAGTTTATGACTTCCAGAGAAGATAAATCTGCCAAATTCATTTGGTCTATGTTCTCTTGTGTATTAAATAAGCATTATTTTCCACCTTGTTTTGTATATCTAAAAGCATTATGGCCTGTAATGTTGCTAACTTAAAACAAAAAAGTGAATATATCGAGAAGCAGCAGGAACAGCAGAAAATAGAAATGCTAAGAAATCATACAAAAAAAAGAAAATCTTTGAAATTTTAGAAAACAGGGGGAAAAAAATGACCCAGTGTGGAGCATGTACAACTGTAGATATTAAAATAAGAGAGAGAGAGAGAGGGATGGGTAATGGAATCTGAAGATAAGACTGTGACAAGAAAGCAGGAAAATGGATCTGGATTGGTTGAAAAGAAATGGATGTACTGATGAGTGAAAGAAAATGAAAGGGCTTAACAAGAGAGGAAGCTATGGATTTGGAAAGAGCTTAACAACAGTGGGTACTGGAATAGCAATATGGGAAAGAGCAATGTTACTGGGGGGGGGGGGGGGGGGGGGGGGGGGGGGAGAATACAACACAAGACACATTTATTAAGAGTTAGGAAACCAGACAAGAGATAAATCTGATTTTGAGTACAAGCCAAACAGAATGGAAAAATAACTGCTGCAGTCACTGAAAGTCTAACAGAGTTATCCAAAATGTCCATCAACAGGAAGTCAAATGGAAACAAGGTGGCTGGAAAAGAACAGATATGAAATTGGAATTAAACACTTTTCAGTTAACATTTATAGCAGCACTGTTCAATTTATATCTGTAGTTAGTAGCATCGCTCGGTGTACATTTATTGTAGCACTGTTCAGTTTATATTGATAGTAGTACTGTTCAGTTAACATTTATAGTTGCACCATTCAGTTTAAATTTCGAGTTGCACCATTCAGCTTATATAGTCCAGCTGACCATGGAAATAAAATTTAGTGCATGCCTGCAGATGCAAATTTGATGTTGCAGTGAGCTGAGAATAAGAAGTGGAGCGCCCATCTCCTCCTCATTCCTAGCTATAGATTATATGGGAGATAAACAGCAATAGCTTTAAACGAAAACTTCAAGACAGATCAAAAAGGTGAAGGAACCCAAATTTAAGCAAAACTGCTTCACCTTTAAGGAATAACAAAAAAACTGACAGCAGAAAAGGTGCGATTTTTCAGTGGAGCTGGAAAACAAGTGGAGCGCCCATCCACCCGAGTCCCACCTACACATCATGTGGAAAAGGTGCGATGGTGATAAACACAACCCCTCCTCCCCTAAGTGGAAGAAGTGGACCACGATCTGTAAGGCACTGGAATACTGTTTTGTGCACTTTTAAATCAAGTTTTGACTTCCCGAGAAGATAAATCTGCCAAATTCATTTGGTCTATGTTCTCTTGTGTATTAAATAAGCATTACTTTCCACCTTGTTTTGTATATCTAAAAGAATTCCGGCTTGTAACGTTGCTAACTTAAAAAAAAAAAAAAGTGAATGTATCGAGAAGCAGCAGGAACAGCAGAAAATAGAAATGCTAAGAAATCATACAAAAAAAAGAATCTTTGAAATTTAGAAAACAGGAAAAAAAAACCAAAAAAAAACTGTGGAGCATGTACAACTGTAGATATTAAAATGAGAGAGTGAGAGAGCGAGGGGTGGGTGATGGTATCTGAAGATAAGAATGCGAAGGAAGCAGGAAAATGGATCTGGATTGGTTGAAAAGAAATGGATGTACTGATGAGTGAAAGAATGAAAGGGCTTAACAGGAGAGGAAGATATGGATATGGAAAGAACTTGACAACAGTGGGTAGTGGAATAGCAATATGGGAAGAGCAATGTTATTGGGGGGGGGGGGGGGGGGGGGGGGATACAACACGAATACAACACAAGACACGTTTATTAAGAGTTAGGAACCAGACAGGAGATAAATCTGATTTTGAGTACAAGCCAAACAGAATGGAAAAAATAACAGCTGCAGACACTGAAAGTCTAACAGAGTTATCCAAAATGTCCATCAACAGGAAGTCAAATGGAAACAAGGTGCTGGAAAAGAACAGATATGAAATTGGAATAAAGCACTGTTCAGTTCACATTTATAGCAGCACTGTTCAATTTATATCTAATAGTTAGTAGCACCACTCGGTGTACATTTATTGTAGCACTGTTCAGTTTATATTGATAGTAGTACCGTTCAGTTAACATTTATAGTTGCACCATTCAGTTTAAATTTTGAGTTGCACCGTTCAGCTTACATGTACGGTCCAGCTGACCATGTAAATAAAATTTTAGTGCATGTGTACAGTTACAAATTTGATGTTGCAGTGAGCTGAGAATAAGAAGTGGAGCGCCCATCCTCCTCCTCATTCCTAGCTATAGATTATATGGGAGATAAAACAGCAATAACTTTAAACGAAAAATTCCAGATGGGTTTAAAAAGGTGAAGGAACCCAAATTTAAGCAAAACTGCTTCACCTTTAAGGAATAACAAAAAAGCCTGCAGCAGAAAGGTGCAATTTTTCTGTGGAGCTGGAAAAACAAGTGGAGCGCCCATCCACCTGCTTCCCGCCTACACATCATATGGAAAAGGTCCAATGGTGATAAACACAACCCCTACTCCCCTAAAAAGAAGTGGACCACAATCTGTAAGGCACTGGAATACTGTTTTGTGCATTTTATGTCAAGTTTGTGACTTCCGTAGAAGATAAATCTGTCATAAATTCATTTGGCCTATGTTCTCTTGTGTATCAAATGAGCATTACTTTCCACCTTGTCTCCTACGTTTAGAAGTATTCTGGCTTGTAACACTGCTAACCTTACGAAAAAGATATGAATATATGGAGAAGCAGCAGGAACACCAGAAGACAGAAATGCTAGGAAATCATACAGAGCTGGGGGAAAGAAAAAAAAAAAGTAGAGTACAGCATCAGGTGAAAACCACCAGTTTGGCAGTATGGAAAACGTGAATTAACAGAAAATTCAACATATGACAACGGGACATAGGAAAAAAGTTTGGTTATCAGAGAAGTGGCAAACAGAATGGAAGTGAAAGAGAATGGGACGGAATAACTTGGTATACATAACATTGGTGGCAAAGCCCCAGTTTCTGGAATGGTTCTATTTAAACATACAAACAGGGAGAGTTGGAAGGCACATAGAAACGCTATTGAAAAAAAAAAGTGCAAGAATGAGACAAGATGTCAAAGAGATGAAAAAGGGTGTGGATGGTTTGAATATGTCAGAGGGAATGAAATGGAAAGAAAAATACAAGAATTGGAAGAAGATATGGAATAATGAGTTTTGAATTAACTGCAGAAAATGGAGTTGGTCTACATTCATTCTCCATAAAGATAAGCACTATCATAATGAACATGGCATCCACACACACATTCACACACCCTCTCTCTCTCTCCCCAAAGGTATGCAGTGGACAGGGGTGGTTAGTTAGGATAAAAAGAGATGGACATGGCAGGGAATGGAGTCTATAACCAATGGCATTAACGAGGCATGAGGCCATTCCTGTTCATGTTCCCACTTGGAGAAAAGTAACGGCTGGGGAAAATGGGAATGAGATGGAATAGAAGTGAAAATGCTGAAAATGAAAAGGATATAAACGTTAAGGGAGAGCACACACATGCAAACTGTGTGTGTGTGTGTGTGTGTGTGTGTGTGTGTGTGTGTGTGTGTGTGTGTGTGTAACGAGAGGTGTGTGTGTGTGTGTGTGTGTGTGTGTGTGTGTGTGTGTGTGTGTGTGTGTGTGTGCGGGGAACAGGCGGGGAGGTTATGTGGTGGTGGCAAAGAAAATAAAGGTTGGGCTGAGCAGGATCAGGGTCAGTATGGAAAAATAGGAGCAGTTGAGTAGATTGTGGAAAGTCTGGAAGGAAAAAAGGAAGAGGAAAAGATGGGATGAAGGGAGAGGACAAGAAAGGAACCAGTTGAAATCTTACATTTTGTTCTTGGTCAACTGTACCCCAAACGACATAAGGTTCAAGTTTTCAGGCAAAAAAACGGTAATCCTTATGACCCAGCGCACAAAACAGAGCCTTTTCAGGGCTGTCAAACTTACTCACACATATCTATCACTTTCAAAAAACAAATCAGATCATGGGGAAAAATAATGCAGAAAAAACGAAATAACAGAAGCAGTTTTTCTAAGCTGTTGACTTTTTTGTGTGTGCATACGCAGGCTTATACTCCTGCGGACACTCCCTGTATAGACAGGCAAGGATTAATCCCATCTACCCAACAAAGGGAGTGGAATTTTGTGCGTATGACCATTTTTTTTTATCCCGCCAGGCAGCCATATCCATCTTTGGGGAAGGTGCATGCTATGTGTAATGTGTCATCCATACCAACGGCCAAACTGGCCTTCTCTTCCGAAAATTGGTGATGGATTTTACATGTGTGCGATATGTTATGTGTGCTTCACACACAGAACCAAGTTATAGTCTCATACAAAGGACTGTATGGCAAACGGAGTCAGAACCAATCTTTAAGGGCAAAATTCCCCTGTACCGAAATGGCCCAGCGGAGATTCGAACCCGCAACCCCAAGATTATGAGTCCGGAGCTCTACTACTGAACTATTCAGGTTCCCGCTAAGCTGTTGACATTTTAAGACATAACAATAGGCTACACAGAGACTAACTGGCATTTTGCTGATTTTTCACAAGATAAAAGTGGAAAAGGAATGATGACAAAAAATGCCAATGCCACAAAGAATAAAGAAAAATAATATTGGCAGACACTAGAGACAGCAACACCCACTGTCCACTCTGGACAGTGTGAACAATTTTCGCTGTCTGAATGCCAGGTAACAACAACAACAAAAAGGCTGGCATATCATAAGACCAAGCTGTGCTGATGGTGCCAGGCATTCTGCTTCATTGTTCTCACCAGTGAAGATCAGAAAAAACTATTACAATGATAAGAACGTGTCAAAAAATGAAACGCAGGAATCCATGGACAAATAGAGACTGCACAGTGAACAGCTAGTATCAACTCGACAGAGTGTACAACTTTCACTCCATGGTCGATATTTCGCCCCCACCCTCTCATAAAAAGTTTTTTTTTAATAAAAAAACAAAACAAATGAAATGCTGGCAAGTCACACATGATATCTAGAACTAAGAGGTTACAAATTTCAAGAACAGAGTAATGTGAGTGTTGTACTAACCCACTATTCAGCATGTTCCACTTGGAAAAGGTAGGGATGGTTTCAGTGACAGCCCAGACAACAACATGATTCTATGTAACCCTTTTTCTCTGCATATTGACAGCCCTGAAGAGGCCCCGTGCTCTTGGCTGGGCAGTCATAACAAATGTCTGAAAAGTTACAGTCAGCAGGATAATACTGTGAACTTTGACAAGTGGTGTAGGGTTATATTCTAAACTTTGTCTATAAAGGGGGATACTGTAAACTTTTGATAAATACAGTGGGATAATACTATATACTTGCACTTTGACAAAGCCAGTGTGAGAATACTGTGCATTGAACACTCAGTGTAAAGCATGTCTTGCACTTCTGTTTCATAGTTCTGATATTTTACTGTTGTCGGTTCCCAAATAAAGTCCATACATGTATACAAAGTGACTATATCTGATGTTGTCACTATGAGTCACTGAACCAACACATTGCTTGCAGTTGTGTGTGTGTGTGTGTGTGTGTGTGTGTGTGTGTGTGTGTGTGTGTGTGTGTGTGTGTGTGTGTGTGTGTAAGACAGTGGACTACCATAGCTATTTCTGTGTGTGTGTGTGTGTGTGTGTGTGTGTGTGTGTGTGTGTGTAGCGGTGGACTACTACAGCTATTTCTATGAGAAAGACATTGGGACAATACTTTTCAATTCTGTATGGAAGACCAGCGGGGGAAGTACTGGCCAACATTCATGAGAAACACCACACTACCATGGAGAGAGGTTGTGGTATGGTTGAAGATCAGTGGACATTTACTGTTACTGAAATGAAGGTGGGGGAAACTGTTCAATTCTTGCAGTCCAGCAGACCACCGAGGAGGGGTGGGGACATTTCAAGGCCATCACATCTTGAAAATCTGTTCCATGTAAGCCTTTTTTTCCCTTTAAATAATACACCAGTTTCTAAAACAGGGTCTTTTCTCCACATTTGTTGAAATCAAATGGAACAACTTAAAATCTAAATCTTGTGGAAAATTCATGACCAAGGTCTTTGTGGATCTACTGTAAAGTGTGTATGTCTGGTGTTGTGCAAATTCCACTTTTTATGCCCACATGTTTTATAATGAGCGACATGGTATGCACCATGGAACTCCTCACTCTTTGTACTGCTGTGTGAAAAAAAAGAGTGGCTGGTGTGTAATCAGGACAAAACTGTTCCATCTCTCTGGTAACCAGTGGCAGATGGTAGGAATTCTTTCAAATCTGGACAGATATGGAACAAAAATCATCTGTGTGTTCCAAACCTTCTACCACAGGTCTTTGACACAACTGTAAATTTTGTGTTTCATGCTTGAGTTGGGGATAGATGATCTGGTCAACATTTAACCTGCAGTATTCTTGGCTATCCTCATTGCTTTGAATGAACAAGATTGGAAAACGAAGCACAAACCATGTTTTAGGCATCAGGTTTACGACACGTGTAAAGTTGGTTAAGACCAGCCATATCCTCCAAAGCAGAAAGGGAGACAGAATTACAAAATTCTCACGCTTGGATTGATCACCGAGTGCCAGAACCACGGCTGTGACTTTATCAGAGTAGAGGGAACTATCCAAGAGATGTTTTGAACATTCTTGAGCATGAGCTGTTGAGCAATAAGTAGTGCAAACAAGTCCTCCTCACACCTGGAATTTTCAATAACATATTCTGATGAAAACTGAAGAGTCTTGAATGTCAGAGAGCTGGTGGAGTCCTGGCTGACAGATAAGCTCAGAACAAACAAGCAGTGTTTAAATGTCCATGGTGGATTGTCTAGGCATCTACATAGATCACAATCAATTCCAATATCAGTATCGCTATTTTGCAAAGTTTGGAAGAACATGTATTTCCAAGAGTGGAACAGAATTGGGATTACATTGAATTTTCTATCTGGATATTGGAATCCAGGCATGAATAGATGAAAACAGGACACTCAATGAAATCGAATAGTGGATGAAAGATGGGAAGAGTGATGTGGAAACAATTTTTTTTTAGACCCTTTCATGTATAAAACTGTATGTGAGGGAGGAGATCATTCACACAGTTCATCACAAATGTTACAGATGTATAACAATACCATCCAAAAATGTCACACAATGACATACATGTCCTACCAAGTCCACAATCAGCAATGATGATGAGCACATCTATTCACTTTGCACAGTCTGGATCATGGACATTTCCACAGAGAAGTGCCACCAGATACCACGTTTTTTTTTCTCAGCAACGTCAGGAACAAAACACAGAAGGTCCGGGTCCCTGGCACTTTACCCTGGTGTTCGATGACAGATGTCCAAGCGCCCGAGGCGGAGGATGTGTAGATGGGAAACAGGATCAGCAGACACTGGTGTAGTCAGGCATTTAGGCGTGAGGTGCTGTCCTTGGCTGGTCAAAACAGGAATGGAACCCAGGAACCATGTCTCTGTGGTGTCTGCACAGCAAACAAGAGGTCAGTCTGAGGTGCTCACGTGGCCTTGTGTATAATGCACATGTCAGAGAAACAGAAAATCCCTGATCCTTGCTTTGAATCTCCGGTGTGTCTTGTTTGGCTTCTTTCCATCAATAGATTTATTTCTCTTACGTTATTTGTTTATTTCCCTTCTTTTTGAATTTTTCTCCCTTTCCATGTGAATCTTAAGAAGTGGTTCCATTACCAGTGTTTTCAGACAAGATAGTTATCTCATATACAGTCTGCACGGAAAGAGCTGCCCCTGGTCACAGTGCTAGTGTTTCAGAGACAGTGATCCCATGTGCAGCCTTCAGGGAAAGAGCCGTCCCTGGCCACAGTGCCAGTGTTTCAGAGGAGACAGTGATCCCATGTGCAGCCTTCAGGGAAAGAGCTGTCCCTGGTCACAGTGCCAGTGTTTCAGAGGAGACAGTGATCCCATGTGCAGCCTTCAGGGAAAGAGCCGTCCCTGGTCACAGTGCTAGTGTTTCAGAGGAGACAGTGATCCCATGTGCAGCCTTCAGGGAAAGAGCTGTCCCTGGGACACAGTGCCCAGTGTTTCAGAGGAGACAGTGATCCCATGTGCAGCCTTCAGGGAAAGAGCTGTCCCTGGTCACAGTGCCAGTGTTTCAGAGGAGACAGTGATCCCATGTGCAGCCTTCAGAGAAAGAGCTGTCCCTGGTCACAGTGCTAGTGTTTTTCAGAGACAGAGATTCCATTTGCAGAGAAGAGGTGTCCCTGATCACAGACGACAGAGAAATCCATCGTCGTCAGTCCATGTGTTGGCAGACTGACAGGAAAGTATATGGCACTTTATCATGGCACCATGCACAGTTTCCTATGAGAGCAGCACCTCCGGCTGGTGTCTGTGCAGCCCAATACCAGGTATTAAAGGGCTGCAGATACACTGACTAATTGTGGTTTATGGCTGTTACTACAGTACTATTGAATAATTGTTGGGGAAGACTGAACTCAAGCCAATCATTTACAGGAATTTTGTGTGTCTGACTTGCATATAATGGTCACCAAAAGTTTTACTGGGAAAGAGTGACTATAACATTAAGCTGAATGGTCAAACCATCTGATATGTCCCACTCAAATTTATCACACTATAAACATTGAGTTCCCTTATCATTTTGCTTGCCATGTTATTCAAATATTTTATTTTGTTCTTTTCAGGCACTGTCTTCTCCTTGTCTACTCTTCTATGTAAATTATTTTTAAAAAAAACACACAAAACAAAACAAAAAAAACCATTACAAATATACTTTCCAGACAAGCGTGGCAGAGCAATGTCATTTCCCTGCATGCGCGTGCACCGCACGTGCTTACAACTGTTGCAGACGCACAATTTTCGCACTTTTTAAAATTTTATTTTACGTCCTAATATAAACCTAACAAGCAATATCAATGGAAAGGGTAAAGCACGAACTTTGTAATGAGCATAGAATTAAATTCACTTGGGTAAAATAGCAACGCTACTGTTACAGACACACACATAAATAAAATGTAGGAGAACACAATCTTGTTTACGTTTGTTTGGTTAGTATGACAACAGCAAATGAGGAGGAAAAGGGGCATAAAACTTCGCTCTTAGTCTTACTTTGAACAGATGCAGAGAAAGCCTGAGGTATTCAATATGTGTAATCCAAGTGAATTTTTTTTTTTTTTTAAGGCATTTAAATCATTGCACACAGTACACACTTTTCACTGTTTTGGCTTCAGATGATACGACTTATAAAAGCTTAAACACACAGAGCAAATAAAAATCAAGCTCAGATTCTTTTTGATAAACTTGTACACCTTCACCCCCCCTCATTTTCTGAACTACTTTGCTGAACCAGTTCTAAAACAACACGTCATTCTCCTTCTGCCCGAAATATTGGTGAAGCAGGAAAATCCGCACGTGCCTTCCAGTGCCAGATGGGTCTCTTGTTCGGATTACTCTGGGGTCACAAAGGTCATTGCTAGTGCATGTAAACTCACCCTTCCAGTGGCTAGAACTCTGTTCTAAATATTTATGGCAGCTGCATCCCCTAGACGGCAGACGAGAGAACATGGGAATCTTTTATAGTTGCGCCGTCACGGAGGCACAGCACGTCCAGGCAGTACAGCAGTGCTGCCGTCACCAGGGCACGGCTTGTCGTGGACAGGTTGACAGAGATGCCGTCACTATTGCATGGCGCGTCGCGAAAAGGTTAAACTGACTGGGATCCATCTGTATGCTCCTGGCCTGATTGGGATGGACTATCTGCACCCCGTTTTCGTTACTCCCTACACCTTACTCCATCACCATCCAGTCTCTCCCAACTCTCCTCTTACCCTCCCCCCCCTTCAAATTGAAACCCATCTTCCACAATGGCAATATCAATTCTGAGGCCAGATCAGGCTCATCACCATGCAGGCATTTTGAACTTTGGGGAAATAAATGTCGTGGACAACTACTCAGTCATGCTCCATGTATCATGCCAAAAAATAAATGCATTTGGTTTGTGCATCTAAGCCTGTGATTCAGCTATTGTGTATGGTCACTGTAGGTTTGGAGCAAAATTACTAGCATGAAAATCAAACAGTAATTAAAAGAGAACATGAATTAGTAAACATGGGCAAAATGATGTAGCAAGAAAATAGATATTTGGTGCATAATCACGGGTCATGATTTCTGTCTGTGGATGGCAGAGTAGCATGCATGTATGTATTTTTAATCTTGTCTCATCTAGACCTTTACCTTATTCTTGAGGTGTTGTGACCTCCATGGAGCCGGGACTGGGGTTGGTGGAGGGAGAACACCATCTAGAGGATGAAGGGAACCAGGCGCCAGTGGTGCCAGTGCCCTCAAATGTGGACATGGCATCAGTCACATCTCTTCTCCAGAGTCGATGTCTGAGGCGTCAGCAGAAGGGGCAGGTTGTTGCTGTGACAAAGGCTCTGGTTCCTCATCTGGGTGATCGGTGGTCAGGAGCGGTCACTTTGGTTGATGACGCTCTCTGGGCCACCTGCCCATGGCAGGACAGCATACACTTACGCATGTAGGTTGGTGGAGACACAGTGCAGGTCAGGCTGCCAGAAGTCCTGGATCATAATGCCACCCAGAATCCAGCTGCACACACATGGACATGGTCACCAAACTGGAGATCATGCCAGTTGTCAGCTGCTTGTCATACCAGGCCTGCTGCTGTGCCGCTTTGAGTAGATGACCCAGTGCCTACTGGTGAGCTGCTCTCAGTTGCTGCTGGTGTTGCCATACTCTGTCCACTGGGCTGCCGTTGTTGTGGTGGGACACTCCAGGAGGTTGTCAAGAGGTAGCCTGGGCTCCTGCCCAAACAGGAGGAAGTACGGCGAAAACCCAGTTGGGAATGTGGCATGTGGCGTCTCTTTTACTCAGGGTCAAGGATACCCAGCAACTCATGCTGTGAACGGTAAACTGCTCTCTGTGCATTCTCCTGAGAATGGTATGCATTGTTCTGGTTCTCTTAATGCCATACAGCTGACACAGCTCCTGCACCGTTTGGACTCAAAAGTACCATCACTGATTACTGTGGATTCATTTGGTCATCCCATAGCTCAGGAACCATTCATGCACCAGGACATTTAATATTATGGATGCTTCTTGGCTGCATGTTAGGATGGCCTGACCAAACTTGCTGAAGATGTCGGTCAGGGCTAGTATTGAGTCATGGCCATCGCTCGCAGGCTCCAACTTAATGACGTCGATGACCAAGACTTCCAGCGGACGGCTGGCTAGCAAGGGCGTTGATAGCTTCTGAACCTTGGAAGGTGATCAGTTCACAGTGCCTGGCCAGCAGACACATGGACACAGCAGTTTCATGGGCTGCTCGTACCACTGGGGTCCCATTTGATCATGGATCGGCTCCACAACACTAGGGCGAAGAGCTCTGGGGAGGGCATGTTCCAGTGTCCATATCTGGGGTCTATTGTCCGTCGGAGCCATACAGAAGGCAGGGATACCAGCAACAGTGAGCCATCCAAGCCATTCTTCTGGAGGGAGGGGTTCCCGGTGAGCCTCTTAGATGGTAGCCTGAAGATAGGTTGCAACATTCTGAGCTGCTTTTCAGCAAGGACACTGAAGTTTCATCCCCAGCAGAACTGGTCATTCACCAGTTCCTTGACCACCAGGAATGGGACTGGGACATCATGACAGAATCAGCTGAAGAGCTAAACATTAATGATGTAGAAACCGCTGCCTGGCCCCAGTCAGGTCTGCGCTCGTTGCTCACCTCATGGAAAAAGGGTTCACCTCCAGGTGTCTCTGAGAACAGTGGGCTGCTAGATGGGCGCTCGTTGAGGATTTGGCCGTGTTGTCTCTCAGATCTGGTTCCTGTTTTGATTACACAATTAAAGAGACAAGTTAATAAGCTACAGAGTCGGGTCGGAGAGTCAGCTGGTCAGTCAATTCAGCAGTGAACCCTATCATGTCATCTGTTGAGACAATGCCAATGTCTTATTAGGAAAAAAAAGGAATGGCATGAGGACGTTGGCAGAAAGGAGAGGGTATCTGTTAACTCTTCCTCTCCCAATTTGTCATTTAAAAAATCTTGAAACCAGATGTGCATTAATGGGAGGATGATGGAAAGGAAGGAGGTGGGGAGGTTGTCTGCAACAAGAAAGTGACAAACACTGAATAGTTTGAGATGGTTATGTGGTTGTCTCTTTGGCTAGTTACTTGGCATGTTTATCAACCGATTTGCTAGTGGGTAGGTTCGTCAGTTTGTTTTTCAATTGTTGAATCAATCAATCAATTATTTGATCAATCAATCATCGATCAGATCAAAGAAGCGTGGAAAGACCAAGACAGAGCAGGGGTGTTATATTTTTTTTCTCCTGACAAAAGAAACAAATGGCACAGTGATAATAACACGATGATGAAAGAGACAGTGAGAGCACAAATACATGTATACACACACACAATAAGCACACACATGCACACGCACGCACACGCACACACACACACACACACACAAAAGAAACAAGAGTGTCAAGGATTCAGATTTTAGGCATCATAGCCTGCTCTAAGAGATATACAGAAGAAGGGTGGAGGATGTAAATTTCCCCCATACAATGTTTTCATCCAAAATTACCAATCGCTGAACAGACAAGTGAAGGTGGGATGAAAGTCATGTGGCAGGAGTACAGTTAACACTACATTATTGTTATTACCACTAGTACATATAGTGCCTGTCCTCCATTTGAGACTAACCTCTAAATGCTTTACAATCCTTACTTTCCTTTACACAAGCAGCTGCCTATCTGGGTAGATCCAATGAAGAGGTGCCTGCTGGTACTACATTCAGTCATTTCCTAGCACTACATTCAGTCATTTCCCACGCCTTTCAGGCTGTCAGTCGATCCCTTTTTTCATGTCTTCAGTCTTTCCGTGCAGGCTAAGTGTGTATATATATGTGATGGTGTGGAGGGGTAAGGGGTGTGCAGGTGAAGACAGGCAGATGGTGGTAAATGCAGGAACCAAGGGACAGCAGCCAGTCAAGAAGACACAGAGACGACGTGGAGTTTTTCTCCTTTTATTGCCCTTCCATAACAAAGAGCTCAAACCAGGCACACTGCCCTGGGAACTCTTCTCTCTCTCAGCACTCGGTGCACTGAGCACTCTCTCGCGCCGATCGCTCACTCACGGGGGACCACTCTAGGCAACACTCTGAACGACACTCTTCGGTAAAAATGTTATTTCCGTTGGAATGGTCCATCGGATGGTAATTTTTATATATTTTCGGTTGCTTCTGTCATAGAAACGAAGTCATTTAAAAAGATTTCAACAGGGAAGTCCGGATTTCATAAAACAACAGTTTAGATCAGAACTCCGACAATGAACAAAGGCGGCGACTCGCTCAAGAGACCGGCGCCATCAGTCATTTCGTATAGTCGCAAGCTTGTACAGAAAAGATCATAGCCATGCAATATATGAAATGAGAGCTTATGGACTTTACTTTCAATGTGCATTCAAGGATTCTTTGGATTCTCTCATACTTTTTGCGAAATCAAGAATTATTTACGGTTTGTTCGTTGGACAATTCAAAATGGCGCCAAGATTAATTTGGTCAATATACCAGTTTCAGGAAAAATATGGGCTTCTCAGTTCAACACAATTGTAACGAATAGAATACATTAATTTTTTGTGACTTCAGCAATGCATACACAACTATGTAGGTTCTGAGGTATTCATGATTTAAGGAATTTACACAATAAAAAAATGAGATTCAACCAAGTGAGGTAAAGGGAAAGATATCTCATGAACAAAATATCTCTCAATTTACAACGCGTGACCTAGAAACATACACTGTTAGCACCCGGCTACATATATATATATGTGTTAGGTTACCCATGCCAACGGCCAAAGTGGCCCTCTCTTCCAAAAGCTGGTGATAGGATTTTACACGTGTGAAAAACATGATGTGTGTGCGTTCTTACAGGGAACCTCTGTTTATAGTCTCATTCGAAGGACTACCTTGCCCCTACTCCTGTTCCTCTCCTCTTCTTCCTCCCCCTTCTGCCTCCCCATCCTTGGTAAAGATATCTACTCCTAAAAATTGACAGACTATCCTGCTCAGCCAGATGTACCCTAAACTGTTTTCACTCATCTTTCATACCACTCTGCCACATGTGGTATCATTTCCTGTCTTTGACCTTCTCCTCCTCGTCCTCTATCTCCAAAGTGTACGTTTATACAAGTAAAAAAATGCAAAAGTTTTGTTTTGTCCCCCTCACCCCCCCCCCCCCCCCCCCCCCCCCCCCCCCCCCTCCTTCTTTCAGCAGCCCCAGGAACAAGAACAGCTGTTCACCAATACAATGAAGCGTCAACATTGAAACCAAAAGGCACTGTGTGTTTCCTTATCATACTGAATGTAGTTATTGTCTTCAGCTAAATATGCCTTCATATATGACGGAAAGAAGTGCCTGTACAAGAGGGGGGGTGGGGGGATTATGGTGGAAGCACGGTAAGAAAGGAACATTTTTTCAGGAAATAAACTCAAACTGTTAAACTGGTCTTCTTTTATAAGTTTAAAACAAACCAGTTCACAATTTTTTAATAGGCCACTGGCAGAGACAAAGGAGGAAGGGATGAATATTGCTCCATACATTCATCGAAAGACTCATCCTACCTTCGATTCCTGTTCATCCTATCAACTGAGCCAGCTTGTATTTGATTCTTCACATTCAATATTCATCTGAAGCTGTTTATATGAGCAAGACTACAGTGGGGGTGGGAGTTGGGGGAAGAGGATTTAAACCCCCACTGGATAAATTCCCCCAAGAAGTGCTTCTTTCCTTCAAACCTTAAGGCCAAGTTGTTCACATATGTCAACTTTGTTTATTTCCCAACTTCATAGCACATTCAGATTGCTTTTTAATCACTTTCAATCTATCTTTCACATACTAAAAAAGCAACACGGAAAAAAATTCATGTGTAAAGCCAAGACACAGCAAAAATTATGGGACTTTTAAACCTTATACCTGCAAATAAATTACCGCACCAGAGGAGGACGGAGGGTCAGCTGGCTGTGGGGAGAGAGCAGCTGTCCAAACAATCAACAGCATTCAATGCAGATAGGTAAGAAGAAGGGGAGAGAAGGCTAAGTAGAGAGAGGGGGGTGGAAAGAGGATATTGTGTGTGTGTGTGTGTGTGTGTGTGTGTGTGTGTGTGTGTGTGTGTGTGTGTGTGTGTGCTTTGGTATATAAACTGGGTGATGACATGGGAGGAGGTAAGGAGGCACTTTGGGGCAGACAGATATTCCTTTGTACTCCCCTTAGATAAGAACTTTCTGTCAAAATGATTTCTTGAAATTTAATGGCATGGTATAATCCCTTATCATGCAAGAACAGCATTACTGTTAGTGTTTTTCATAACCAAATGGTCTTGTCATTTGAGAAAAAAAAATTGTTTTTATGGAAAGTGGTCTACAAAAGAAATTTTCAACTCCTCTCTGTGAAAAAGAAAAGTTGGTTTCAAAATAAATAATTGTCAATTTGGCATGAAAATAAATAAACAGAATAGAAGAAAATACTAAAAAAAAAAAAAAAAAAAGGTCAAAAGAATGTAATCACATAGCAAATGAAACATCATTGACAGAAAGGTTTTGCACATAAACCCTCAAAGGAAAAACTTTTTTCTTTTGGTTTGCTTTAAGGGAAGAGAGCAGAAGGGAGCCAACTGAAATCTTTCACACTTTTTTTTCGTTCAACAACGCCTAATACTGCAGAGAGAGAGAGAGAGAAGAGAGAGAGAGAGAGAGGAGAGAGAGAGAGAGAGAGAGAGAGAGAGAGACAGACAGACAGACAGACAGACAGAGCAGAGAGCACACTTTTCTTCCATCAAATGTTGGGGATGACTTGGTGGAAGTACCCATGCAAACAAAAGTCCCTCTATTCAAACCTCACTAAATGCATTCCATGTGAAGGTAGATCTTTCCGACAAACTCAAAGATTCAGAAAGTACTCAAACTAAACATGCCAACTTGTGTTTACATCAGATGTTTTCCCTATGCTTTGAAGTTCGTTTATAGACTTAAGCACTTGCACTTTCACACACACGCACTCTACATTACCGGGTTTCGTCAGGATTCTTCCCAAGCCCTTCAATTGCACCAGGTGTAAACCAGTCTAGTCTGTTACTATCAGTATCACTCCGTCAGTCAGTAGGATGAAAAAAAGCAGCCAACACCTAGGTAGTGGTAGTTAAAAGTTTCGGTTCACTGGACACATGACGTCATCGCCCGAAACCTATAAAAGCAAGAACTGACAAATTCAGGCAAATCACAACGCCTTTCGAATATTTTTATACACACTCTTGAGTGCTCCTCAACTTGCATTCACTTATCAAAAAAGTCAAGTCGTGTCAGTCTCCAGCAAAAACTGTAAGATCTTACCGTGCCATCCGTAAACAAATGATTTCTCCCAACACAGATTACTTTCAGAAATGATTCATCAACACTCTGGCACAAATTCAGGTTCCCTCTTCATTTAGTTCCGCGATATTTCTGAGCCTGTGCTCTCTACTAGCCTACTGTTCCAACGTTGTTTTTGGCCTTGATGCCAGTTCGCGCGCAGAAGTTCGCGAGAGTTGTCGATCTTTGGTCATGATGCACCACAATCGCTGGACACCGCAAGTGCAAGTACGACTTCGTCTCAACATTTTTTCCAACACTTCGCCTACCCCTCCCCCTTCCCCATCCCAATCCGTCGCATTTATCGTATTTTCGTCGAAGATATGTACAAAACATAGTGAAACCGTATGGATAAAACACGTCTGAACATGACATAGAGATAAGTCATGTCTTGAAAGCGAGAGAATTTCAAAAGTACGGTACCCTTACACTTGCGATTGGCAACAAACAAACAAACAAACAATGGGACCTGGAGGAGAAGGGCGAGATGGTGGATAGGTGTGCGGTTGATATACCCATATGAACAACTGCATTCAAAGTGGGTGATTGATGAGAGAGAGAGAGAGAGAGAGAGAGAGAGAGAGAGAGAGAGAGAGAGAGAGAGAGAGAGAGAGAGACAGACAGACAGACAGACAGACAGACAGAGACAGAGAGTGTGTGTGTGGTGTGTGTGTGTGTGTGTGTGTGTGTGTGTGTGAAAAGAGGAGGGAAGGAAAAGGGGAACAATGAGATGGAGCTGTGGATGATGGCATATGGGGCAGGAATGACTTGGAAAGGTGAGGGAGGAGATGGAGAGGGGAGAGAAGCTGGGGGAGGAGACAAGTGGCGTTTCAATTCCAGGATTTGAAACATTCCACGTGAGCGTACTTCTACTTCACGGAAGACCGCTTTAGCAAGATTACCTTTCGTACCTTCCTGCAGAAGAGCATTTTATCATAAAAACGACACTGCCTCTGGTGGAAGACAATTCGGCAAGACTGCCTTTCATATCTTTCCTGTTCAAGAGCTTACATTAAAACTTCAGGCCTATTCTTGACATTTGAGAGCGAGGGGTAGGGGAGGGGGTGGGTTTGGATAGGGATACAGAAGCAAATCCTCAAGACTGTTTCCCTGAAATGGGATTTCCTATGGGAAATATCACTTGCTCTTGTCTTCTGGTATTATTGCTTCTCTCTGTAAAATATAAATTTGGTTGCAGAGAAGCACACAATTGCGTGCATGCGCGCACGCACATACAGAGAGAGAGAGAGAGAGAGAGAGGAGAGAGAGAGAGAGGAGAAGGAAAGAAATGGGCTGATATGTGACGGAAAGACCTTGCACTGGAGCCCTACAAAAGGAAATCTTTCCCAGTAAGAACTGTTGAACTGTTTAAGTTGTTTTGTTTGTGTTTAGTTTTTTCATCAGAGAGGAAAACAGAAGAGAAGGTGTGAATGGAAATCCCTCCCGATTTGTTCTGTCAGCAACACCAAATGTGACACGAGAGAGAGAGAGAGAGAGAGAGAGAGAGAGAGAGGGTGGGGTGGGGTGGGGGTGGGTGGAGACAGAGATCCGAGTGCGTTGGGGGGTCTCAACTGCCTTTTTCCCCCCTCTTTTGAATGTGGCTTTTTTTTTTTTTTTTTTTAAATACCTGCACAAATTCAGGGACCCACTTTCAAACCCATACCATAACCATTCAAGGTAGGAGAGGGAAATCGTCCTGTCTTAAAAACAAACAAACTTACCTCTATAAAGACATGAACTTGATGGAATCTTGGCCGTGATGTCTGTCAGTCAAGACAGCCATTTGCGCATCTTTCACTTCGTTTGCAGTTTCATTTATGACATGTCACAAGTTTTGAATAGCCATGGCGAAATATCACAGGTTTGGCCTTGTTGCACTGCACCACCGACTGGTTGTCTGGTGTACAACATTAACTGTGAGTTTGATTCACCTGCTTCAGCGCTTGGTTTTCCGTCCCTGTTTCTTTCTGTCTTTCATAGGCATAGTGTGCCGAAGGTTCAGTGGCTCCAGTGCTGACCAGTTTTCATTTGTTGTCCATATGTCATGGCGGCCATCGTCACGTGTTTACACGAAACGCGTCCCGCCCATTGGCTAACGATGCCAAATTCAAGTCATGCCCTTCAGCAGATTAAAGAATGTAATGAGATGAGTTCACACGTGAAGTAGCTTCCAAGCACTCGGGAAATGAGGGAAATACTATCTGAGTCGCTTTGCTTTGGGCAGCATTCCCCAACCCTCCTCCATGGTTGTCACGATCAGTCTTGTTCTCAGCCGTGCGGGAACTGCCTGACTTTTACTATGGAACACACGGCCCATGTCACACCTTCCTTTTTTACCCTGCAGTTGACAGAGAATAACTTGCTCGCTCTCTCTCTCTCTCTCTCTCGGTCTCTCTCTCTCTCTCTCTGTGTGCAAAGGTGTGCATTTAGTGGAGGTGTTAGGGGACAGTGGTGGTGGCATGAGGGGGGGAAGTGTGAGGCTGGGGGGTGGAGCAGAGATCATGCGAAAATTCGAATAAGCAAACCCTTATTTCAGATATCGAACATGTGATTTGAGTTTTCCTTTCTACAGACAATCACAGGAATCAGAAATTACTTTAGATTGTTGTGAGAGCCTGTCGAAAGGACAAAAATTACAGGTATTTTCTGTTCTTTGCTCACATGAGCGAGCAATTTTATGACGCCTAAATATCATAGACAGCAAATCTGTTTTGGGCAGGGGGAGGGGGCAGGGGTGTGGTAGGGCTACAAAGCCTCTAATATACATAGATAAATGTCACTTTTCGAGATTGTCTGCAATAACCTATTTGCATGACTAGTCCTCTCTATATCTCTGCTCTCTCTCTCTCCCTATCTCTCCATCCTCTCTCTCCTCTCTTCGCTCTCTCTCTCTCCAAAGAAAAATTATTGAAAACGTTGAAAACCAATGTCAATACAACATGCTCAAAAGTTTATTTCCAAGACCCAGTGACAATTTAAAATTAGCTTCATATTCTCGAGGAACGCTGGAAAATTTCGTTTTACTTTACAAGCATGTCGTTCTAAACTAGCTTAGAAAGCATGAAAAAGGAGGATGGATAGATTAAAGTACTCTATGGTATCATATTGGTGCAGACTCTGTCTCTCTGTCTGTCTCGGTCTCTGTCTGTCTGTTTGTCTGTCTGTTGTTGTCAGTCTCTCCTCTCTCTCTCTCTCTCTCTTCTCTCTCTCTCTCCTCTCTCTCTC
>JADBJO010016701.1:37500-39819 GCA_016801955.1 Conus betulinus | reverse complement strand
GTTGATCATAGTTGATTTGGAAAGGGTTGATCTGGTTTGATAAACATATGATAGTTAATTCAAGACCATTCGATTAGCTGGTTACTACTTTGATGTACGAGCATAGATAATTTTTCTGCTTTTTGCGATCACACACGCCAGGAATAGTAGTGCATCGGCGGCCGCGCCGCTGAACAATCACACAAAGAGCGCGGGTGATCGGAACAAAGAGGTAAGGAACAGGGGGGGGAGAAGCGGGGGCGGGAAAGGAAGGCGATCCATAATATATTGAATTGAGACAGTTGTTTTCTGTCGCTAAAAAAAACAAAAACGAAGAGATGAGTTCTAGAGCATTATTGGATAAAAACGGTACAATTTTAAACGGTACAATTTTTTAGAAGCAGTGTGTGGTCAATTACATCAAAAAGCTTTTGGCAAATATCAATATAAAAAGGACACCGGTCACCTTGTTTCATTGATATTTGTAAGCCATTTGTCTACTAGGTTAGTCAGGGTCAGTTGCAGTGTGGGCAGGAAGTGATGTTTTCCTGAAAAACAGACTGATTAGGGTTATTAGGAAAATAAATCTATTTGTCAAAAATGGTTAAGAATGCATCTTCGTAGATGATCCTCTAAAAGTTTTTTGATACCCACAGACAGGATAGAAAATTGGTCTGTAATTACAAGGATCCAAGGGGTGTCAACCTGATTTATAGATGGGTCTTACTCTAGAAGCATTTTGAAAAAAGATTTAGGAAACTGGTTTTTAGATATACATGAATTAAAGATGAGGTCAGTGTTTCAGAAATAATTGGAGCTGCAGCTGCAAGTTTTAGGATTTTGCTATCAATACCCGTCTAAGCCACGAGCACATGTTTTCTTTTTTAGACGGATCAAGGCATTATATACATCATGGACTGACATTAAGGGGAGATGTTCTAAGTCTGAGGATATGGCTTTTTTGAATCACAGAAATCGAAATCGTTTAATAATGTATGAGTGTTTTTTTCGGCAGATCTATCTGATTTTATTGTTTGTCTTAGCAAATATTACAAAAATGGTCATTAAGTTTCTCGGGACACAGGTCTTCGTGAGATGTATTTTTACTGATGTTTTTGTTTGTCAGCTGATTGATAGCATTCCAAATTGTTCTGCTATTGGTATTAGAAGAAACAAGTTCTTGAAAGTACTTTTTCTTAGCTGCTCGTTTTACATAATTAACATGATTTCTTTGGGTTAACAAAATTCTTTCTTCGTTCCCGCAGACAAAACGGTGATCTCTTGGTTCATAGCGTCCTGTACATCTTTTGATAGCCATGGTAACCAGAGGGCTGTTTCTAACAGCACGCTTGGTTTTGAAAGGTGCATGTTTTATCATAAATATTTTAAAAAATTGTGGTACCAAACTTCCCAGGCTTCATCTGGATTTGTAAACTGGTAGACTAGAGACTAGGAAAAGATATGAATTACTCAAATCAAAACAAAAATTTATTTTTATCAAAATTCCGTAAGCAACCTTGTATCTTTATTAAACGTGTGTGACCATTCTTCGGAATTTTAACTCCTTTTTTTTCGACCAAGTGAAGCATACTGGGAAATGATCACTACAACCATACAGCGGGTGAAACACACTTCAGTTATATTGCTTTTTGTCGTGGTGTGTAAATGTGATCAATAAGAGTTTTGGATGTGGATGTTTCCCCT
The DNA here is from genome assembly GCA_016801955.1 of Conus betulinus. Taxonomy (NCBI): domain Eukaryota; kingdom Metazoa; phylum Mollusca; class Gastropoda; order Neogastropoda; family Conidae; genus Conus; species Conus betulinus. The sequence continues at coordinate 38,136 of JADBJO010016701.1, read as the reverse complement.
TGTAGGTTTGTCGATTAACTGAACAAGTTGAAAAGATTCATAACAATGAACCCCTTGTGTTGTTATATTTGAGCCAATCAATGTTTAAAATCGCCTAACAATATCAGCTCATCCGCGAAAGCAAGGAAATATCTTCTAACAACAGAGTGAAATTGTCAATCCCAACTGACGTGTTCTGCTGCTGGATTGCGGTATGTGAAACCCAGTTGAACTGGCTCACATTTTTTAAAATAACTTGGATCCATACTGACTCGATCGTTGTTGTTATGGTAATTACTAGGTTCAACACATTTTAAACTTTATACTATGGTGAATGTACACTACCAAACCGGTCTCTTTGGATGTTTAGCATCTTTGCGGATTATATTATATCCAGGAATGGAGATTTCAGAATTCAGAATGTGTTCAGTTAAGACGTGATTCGGCAAAGCCAAAAATATGGAAATGCTTACCATGCATTTGCCAAAAATATATGAAACATCAGATATTTTATTGATTAAGTGATTTTTATGTTGAGGAATCCCACTCTAAAACCATCTTTAGGACGGCCAAGTTTCTAAGGTGTCAGGCATCCTAAGATCGGCTAAAGCAGACGAAGAAAAGGGGGCAAACACGAAGTATTATAAACGTGGGGGC
>JADBJO010016700.1:7500-32500 GCA_016801955.1 Conus betulinus | reverse complement strand
TATGTATCAAATGTAGGGGAGTGCTTCGAGGTTATGCTTGGGAATTCATTTAATAATAAAGCGAGGTCAAAAGGTGCCAACAGTCAGAGTACTCACCTCTACTGTCTAATAGCCCCAGCATTGTCAATCACATAAGCGTTGACGGCAGCTAAGAAATGTGCAGAACAGCCTTTGCTTGGATCTCTGAGGAGATGTAATCTCCTACTGATTGACCAAACAATAATGTGTTGAACGTGTTATAAGTGAAGGAAAAAAATGCAGGCTAACAATTCCTCTGTCATTACATTGATGACTTTGCAAAGATTTTAAAAGAAATAGGAACAAAGAAATAGAACGGAGCAGAGGGGGCAGGATGGGGGGGGCCAGGGGAGGGGAAAAAAGAACAATGGGAACAGAAAATGAGGGAAATGATTAATAAATGTGAATTCGTTCACGAATTGTTGTACTTACGTGATTTTTTTTTCAAGATTTTTTATGCGACTTGGAAGTAGTTGATAATATCAAAGGCCAGATGGACTTCAAAGACTAAGAAGAACTTCATTCCTCGCTGTAAAAACTACTAAAATGACAGTGGATTTTGAACACCGAGGCTACGAAGAACTTCATTCCTGAGAAAAAAAACAAAAGACACTTTGAACATAGGTAAGTTTCCAGGTGGAAAACAGTGTGTGTGTGTGTGTGTGTGTGTGTGTGTGTGTGTGAGAGAGAGAGAGAGAGAGAGAGAGAGAGATGTATATAGTGATCGGCAAGACTACGGTGTGTGACAACCTGTCATGTTTAAGTTCGGTCAAATAACTTCCATTGGTCTTTTTCTCAATAGCTCAGGTGAGTCAAGATGAGATAGGCAACTTTGAAGTGGAGCTTGAACTATCCGGGATGCTGTTCTTTGCTCCTATTGTGTAATTGTGAAAATACAAACAAGTTGAACATCCTCCCCATGTCTATCGTATTCCTTCAGAGAGGGCATCGGTGCCATAGCGTGTGCATACCTCACTGCTTCAAGTTGTGAGTTCTGTGTACATCATGGTATAATTGTCCTGCTTGTGAACTAGGACAAAATCTTTGAATGGAGCATTTCGTAGACTTTGGTCTGCAACACAGGAACCATGACACCCCGCCAGCTTGGATCCCCTGAGTCCACTCAAGACCTTGACTGTGCAAGCGCATAACACCGCTAATCTTCGACTTACTGGATTTTACAGGACTTCAGGTTGGGACAATAACAGGTCTTCAGCCAGCAGGACAATCGTCTCACCTTTGTGGGTGTCTGTACCATCACAGGTATCGTGATTTATAGAAACGTGTGTCCCCGTGAAACGGCATATTGAATTATCCAATTTGGATACACCCCCCCCCCAAAAAAAAAAAAAAAAAAAAAAGGGATCAGGGTAATTGTATCTTTGGTGGAACAAAATTGGGGATGCAGGGTGGGGGGGGGGGGGGGCAGACATGCAGAGAGAGAGAGAGAGAGAGAGAGAGAGAGAGAGAGAGAGAGAGACAGACAGACAGACAGACAGACAAACAGAGAGAGAACCTGTATTTTCTGTCGTCTTCATGTATACCAAGCCCGATAGCAGTGATCGTGAAAACTGTGGAAAAGTTGACACACACATAATGATCACGTGAGAAGAGAGACATCGAGAAAATGATGTTAATCGAGCTGGAATTGATCAACACTTTTCTGGTTGCATTGTGACCATTCCGACTACATGCTTTAATTTCATAACTGCTTATTTGTGAAGGCTTCTGCACTGTAACTGAAGCTTTTCTACAGTCCAGATGAACAGTCTGTGCTTGAAACTCGAACACAAGGTTTGCAGGTGCTGTGACAGTCAGTTTGCACCTTCTGAAACTTCTTCTTTTCCCTCGTCGTCCATCGTATTCCAGCAAACCAGAGCATGCTGTTGTCTGGAGGAACGCTTCATTGTTTAAATAGTGGCTTGAAGGAGAACGGAAACACTGTGTAAAGTTTTCTGTGTCAAACATGAGATGTTCACAAGCCACAGGTGGCGGTTGTTCAGTCGTGTTCGTGGTGGTAGAATTGGGTGATGCTTAGACGTCACGTTGCCAGAGATCTCGGCGTTATCTGCAATTACAAGATTTGTCAACGGTTCATTAGATGTTCGTTTGTGTGAGCTAAAAGCCAGGCCCAGGTGACCTTTTTGGTGACTGTGAAAGGGCGTGGGTTATGGATGGAGTGGGGTGGGGGGGAATAGGCAATAAGTACCAACATTGGTGACAAAGGAATGACATCTTTCTTTGACCCGCCTGTGATTCGACATTTTATTTACGTGGACACAGCCAATGTTAGGTAGGTACCCAAAGTTTGACCAGCGCGTCGGGCTAAGGCGTTGTCAGGCATCTGCTAGGTAGTTGATATGAGACCCTTTTCATAATTTCTCTCTTCTTTGTCATAAATTCGTTCATCTATCAGCTTTAGATCGTGCGCAATGTAGTCTTGAAACTTAGCAGACGTGGTCTGATGTATATGGACTTGTCACAGACAGAAACATCTCCTTGATGAAACTAGAACTGAAAGGGGAACAGAAAATTGAAAATACAAGCATATTGATCAGGGAACTGATATTGGTTACTTTATTTCAACCTCGGTCCTGGGCTGCCCTCTCTAGTTGATTCCAGGTGTATCCAGTCTTCTTGCTGTCTGCCTCAAGGTCCCATTGCCAGGTGTTTCTTGGCGTTCCTCTTTTCCGTTTTCCCTGGGGGTTCCATGATAATGCCTGTGGGTGATGTTACTGGCTGGCTTCCTCAGGGTGTGCCCAATCCATCCCCATCTTCTGAACCGGATCTCATCTTCAGTTGGCAGTTGGTTGGTACGCTGCCACATGTCTGAGTTGCTGATGGTGTTGGGCCAGTGGATCTGGAGGATTCTTCTCAGGCAGCTGTTGATGAAAGTCTGCACTTTCCTGGTGGTGGTCTTTTGTTGTCCTCCATGTCTCAGCTCCATACAGTAGCACTGACTTGACGTTGGAGTTGAACAGCCTGATCTTCGTGCGAGTCGATACCACCTTGGAGCTCCATATGTTCTTCAGCTGCAAGTATGCTGCCCTTGCCTTGCCGATTCTTGCTCTGACGTCTGCGTCTGTGCCACCCCTGCTGCTTGTCAATGATGCTGCCCAGATATGTAAAGGCCTCCACTTCTTCCAGCTCACTTCCATGCAGTGTGACTGGGTCCTCACTTTTCGTGTTGATCTTGAGGATCTTGGTCTTGCCCTCATGGATCTTGAGACCAACTTGTGAAGAGGTGGCTTCCAGCTCTGTTGTCTTGTCCTGCATCTGTTGGTGGCTGTGGGAGCAGCAGGGCTAGGTCGTCAGCAAAGTCCAAGTCATCAAGCTGGTCCCATAGTGTCCACTGGATTCCATTTCTTCTGTGTGCTGTTGACCTCTTTGACCTCTTCATGGTCCAGTCGATCACCAGGAGGAAAAGAAAAGGCGACAGCAGGCAGCCTTGTCTGACTCCAGTCCTCACCCTGAAACTGTCTGTGAGCTGTCCACCATGGACCACCTGGCAGGTCATTCCTTCATAGTAGAGTTCTTGATCAAGGTGACCAGCTTAGTTGGCACTCCATAATGGCGTAGCAGCTTCCAGAGGGTTTCACGGTCAACGCTGTCAAACGCCTTCTCTTAGTCGACGAAGTTGATGTAAAGCGATGAGTTCCACTCTAAAGACTGCTCAACGATGATACGCAAGGTGGCAATCTGGTCAATGCATGATCTGTTCTGGCGCAAGCTGGCCTGCTGGTCTCTGAGGAGGGGGGGTCAACTGCACATTTCATTTTCTCCAGGAGGATTCTGTTGAAGACCTTTCCTGGCACTGACAGAAGTGTTATTCCTCTGTAGTTTGCGCAGTTGCTGAGGTCTCCTTTCTTGGGTAGCTTGATGAGGTAGCCCTCCTTCCAGTCTTCTGGTACCTCTTCTTCTTCCCAAATCTTCCAAAAAGAGGGTAGAGCATCTCTAAGGTTGTTTCTAGGTCTACCTTGAGTGCTTCTGCAGGGATGTTGTCTGGTCCTGCCCCTTGCCGTTCCTCAGTAGCTTGATGGCTTTCCTTATCTCCTCTCATGTTGGTTGCTCACAGTTGATGTCTAGGTCTCTGTCGGCTGGATCGATGTCAGGGGGATTTCGAGGGGACCGGTCTGTTAGAAGCTCTTCAAAGTGCTCTGCCCATCTGTTCAGTTGTTGCTCTGTTCCCTGGACAGTGTTTTCCTACCTTGTCCTTGGTTGGTCGCTCGAGTCTGCTGTAATTCCCTGATAGTTTCTTTGTGGTGTCATACAGCTGCTTCATGTTGTTACTGGCTGCTGCTTCCTCTGCTTCTTCTGCCAGGCTGTCAACATTCTTCCGCTTATCAGCTCTTGCGCTATTCTTCACTTCTCTGTTGGCTTTTGTGAAGTTTTCTTGTGCTTTAGCCTTTGCTGCCCTTGTTCAGCTGTTGTTTACTTCAGCCTTCTGCTTTCTTTCCTTTATTTTGCGCAGTGTGTCTGCTGATATCCTTTCCTTCTGTTGATGTCTCTTGGGGGCCCACTACTTCCTGACAGGTTGATGTGAGTGTCTCCTTCACTTTTTGCCAGTGGGTCTCCAGATCATCCTCTTCCTCAAGTAGTTCTTGTAGCACTTGGTATTTGTTGGTGAGGGACAGTTCAAATCTTCTCTAGTCGTTGGGTCTTTTTAGTAGGCTCAGGTTGTACTTCTGCCTCTTTGTAGTTGGTATCATCCAGTTCTTCTTTCAGTTTCAGCTTCAGCCTGGTGACCAGTAGGTGGTGGTCAGATGCAACGTCCGCTCCTCTTCTCACCTTTACATCCTGTAGGGACCTCCTGAATTTCTTGGGCATACAGATGTGGTCAATTTGATTTTCTGTCGTTAGATCTGGTGATACCCAGGTGGCCTTGTGTACTCTTCTGTGCGGGAAAATGCTGCCACCAATGACCAGGTTGTTCATCGCACAGAAGTCTGCAAATCTCTCGCCATTCTCATTTTATCTCTCCCAGTCCGTGTCTTCCCATCACTTCCTCATACCCAGTGTTGTCTTGTCCGATTTTGGCATTGAAATCGCCCATGAGGATGTTGACGTCTCTCTCTGGGTACTTGGCTATGACGTCCTGCAGTCTGTCGTAAAAGCGGTCTCTTGCTTCTTCGTCGCTGTCATTGGTTGGAGCATAGCACTGGATGACATTCATTTTGATCTTCTTCTTAGTTCTGAAGGATGCTGCTGCGATGATTCTTGGTCCGTGTGCTTCCCATGCTATCAAAGCTTGCTGAGCAGGTCGAGAAAGCATGAGTGCTACACCTTCTGTGTGTGAAGCGTTGTCTTCTTCATGTCCGGAATACAGCAACATCTATCCGCTGAGTAGTCTCTTTTGTCCTGTGTCCAACGGGTCTCGTTGATTCCGAGCAGTGTGAGGTGATAGCTTTTCATTTCTGTCGCTACTTGTAATTTTTTCCCGTCTCATACATGATCCTCACATTCCATGTTCCGACTTTGATGGTCCTAGTTGATAGAAGGGAGGTCGGCCTTGTGGCTTCCGTTGACTCACGGCTTTCACCACACGGCGTCATACGTCCTCTTGAGGAGGACCCTTCCTCTCCCAGTGTAGAAGTTCCTTGGTCTGTTGTTGGCGTTTCTGTAACAAGTTGGTTTTTACGGGATGGGGGTGTTAACCCCATGTCCAAACCCTCCTACTTTATCCGGGCTTGGACCGGCAGGGTGTTCCCCGAAAGTTACAACCAGGCGGAGTTATATATGAGCCCGCTGTTGGAATATCACAGTCAGCAGCAAGAGAGGGAGAGATATTGCAGCCTGGAAGTCAAAGGCCTGTCTCAGAATACTGAAAAAAAACAGCAACAATAACAGCAACAGCAACTGTCGGGGGAGAATTATTGCATGGAAATCATAGGCCTTTCTCTGAATACCGCAAGGAACAGCAACAGATGGAGAGATGTGTTGCATGGAAGTCATAGGCCTCTGTCAGAATACCACAGAGAGCAGCGACAGATGGAGAGATGGTGTTGCATGGAAGTCATAGGCCTCTGTCAGAATACCACAGAGAGCAGCGACAGATGGAGAGATAGTGTTGCATGGAAGTCATAGGCCTCTGTCAGAATACCACAGAGAGCAGCGACAGATGGAGAGATAGTGTTGCATGGAAGTCATAGGCCTCTGTCAGAATACCACAGAGAGCAGCGACAGATGGAGAGGTAGTGTTGCTTGGAAGTCATAGGCCTCTCTGAGAATACCTTGGATAACAACAGGAGCTGGAGGAATGCTGCAGGTAATTCTGCAGGATCCCTTACGACTTTTACTCAAGAGAACAGTTAAGATGATGATGTGATGATAATGATGACTTGTGCAGCCACGGCTGCGAACATTGTGGGAACAGAAGGGAGGTGAGAAAGGAGGGGAGGAGGCGAAGTCCGAGTGTGGATTGATACACTCTTTTTAAGTATTTTCTCCCCTTGCCCTTCCGGTAGGCCTGCAAGTTCACGAAGGTTTGCCACACTCTGTATCTGGCTTATGTCTCTGTCATTCACACATGTGGCTTCACAGTTAGCGCAGTCGACTGTTTTGGAGACAAGGTGACTGAGTCAGTGAAGAGGTATACCGCCAGTTGCACAAACTATCCAGCAGTTGACTCATGCTCTTCTGTAGACTAGATCACCAGTTCGTCTTATAGCCTTTTGCTGCACCAAGCATCTCAGAAGCCAAATTTTCGAGGTAAAGCAAGAACAGTGCAGAGGAGTGGGATTCTTATGCATGGACTTCAAAGACCAAATGAATGTGCAATTGATAAACAATATAAATAAGAAACAAGTAGAGTAAACTCCTGCTCCTATGATGAATACATACACACCCATAACCCTTTAACGAATGCTGCCTGCGACACCGAATCGCTCAGCAGATTCAGTGTCGTAAGCAGCATTCGTTTGGAGTAATGGGCGTGTATTTATTTATTATCATGGAGCAATGCAACTTTTCTTTTATTTACTCGTTATGTTCCCTACCTCATTTAAGATTCCATTTTATTTGAAAAATAATGTTTTCGAGCATCATCGCGAACGTATCCTTTCAAAAATAGGTAATCCTTCCTCGTAAGTATCCCTTTCAGAAATAAAAAATAGTGACTGTAGCAGGCAGTCCTTGCCATAAGTATCCCTTTCAGAAATAAAACATAGTGACTGTAGTAGGCAATCCTTGCCATAAATATCCCTTTCAGAAATAAAACACACTGACTAGAGCAGGGAGTCCTTGCCGTAAGTATCCCTTTCAGAAATAAAACACACTGACAGTGGCAGGTAATCCGTGTCGTAAGCAGCCCTTTCAGAGATAAAACATAGTGACAGGGGCAGGTAATCTTGTCGTAAGTATCGCTTTCAGAGAAAAAAAACATAGTGACAAGGGCAGCAGGTAATCCTTGCCATATGTATCCCTTTCAGAAGTAAAAACATACTGACTGGAGCAGGTATTCCTGCAAGGAGCAGGTAATCCTTGGAGTAAGTATTCCTTTCAGAGATGGAATATACTGACAGAGGCAGGTAATCCTTGCCGTCAGTATCACTTCAGGATGAAGCCATACTAACAGGAGCAGGTAATCCTTGTCGTAAGTTTCCCTTTTAGAAATAAAGCATTCTGACAGGGGCAGGTAATCCTTGTCGTTAGTTTCCCTTTTAGAAATAAAACATTCTGACAGGGGCAGGTAATCCTTGCGGTAAGTATCCCTTTCAGAAATAAATAGTCTCACAGGGGCAGGTAATCCTTACCATAAGTTTCCCTTTCAAAAAATACAATATATTGACAGGAGCAGGTAATCCTTGCCGAAGCAGTGCCAAAGCTCTGGGTTTCAGAGAAGTGGCAGCTTCCAGTCAGCACTTTCTAATAATGGCACAGGGAAAAAACCTCGACGCACAGCTCCAAAACTGAATTCGATTTGACACCTCGCTTGTTACTTTGTGTATCACTGGCCACCCACGGACATGGCAGTACCATGGCAGACGGTTAGGAATCAATGATCACCACGGCTCTGGAACCTCTGTTATGGCACATGCGGTAGGGTGGTGACAATATGGTGTCTGGTTCAGATATTTGCATGTCGGCGTCTGCGATGTCCGCTCCGTAGTGTTCTGAGCAGCATAGCGTTAGAAGGCCAGTCAATCCGATGTCAGTGTCCTACTCTCCCCTTTCTTTCTTCCCTTTCCTTTCTTTCGTTCTTTCTTTCCTTCTGTCTGTCTGTATTTTTCTTTTCTTTCTCTTTTCTCTTTTTTTTTTTCTTTCTCTCTCTTTTTTCTTTCCCTTTTTCTTTTCTTTCTTTCTTTCTTTCTGTTTTTTTCTTTCTATCTTTTATCTGTCTTCCTTCCTTCCTTCCTTCCTTTTTTTTTTTTTTGTTTCTTTCTGTCTTTCTTTCTTTCGTTCTTTGCATTCTTTCTTTCTATCTTTCTTTTTCAGGGGGGAATAGGAAGGGGTGTGTGGATGGGATCAGGGAAGGACCATCAATGTGGGAGGATCATCTTGTTTGTTATACACTGTATGGAGGTTATACGCCACAATGCTATCGACAAACAAGCAAATGTTAGTGGGAAATGGAATGACCGAAGAGGGATGAGGAGTGGTGGGGAGGGTGGTGGGTGGGAGGAGAGAGAGAGAGAGGGTGGGGAGTGGGGGGGAGGAGACATGATGATGACTGAGAGTGGTGGCAGAGTCAGCGCCGTTTCCTTTGTGCCGACTGGTATGGCTCCGTGCCGTTCTGTATGCTGAAATCCACTGTCCACAGCTGAATCCATGAACTAGGTGTTCTGCAATAAATAGACAAATAAATGTTTATGAACACAATTAGTGTAGGAAAAGAGGCAAAACTGAAGAGGCAATGTAATGGGGTTCGTTAATTTTAATTTAAAGTTTAAAAATAATAGAAAAAATTCCAAAGGTTAAAAAAGACAAGAGGGGAAACAATGGGAGGGACATAGGAACAAAGTGTGAACATGGAAGGGAAAGAAGACAACACTAGACTGACAGAACAAAAAAAGTTAGAAGGATAGAGAGAAAAAATAAAACACGATGACAATGATGATCATTAAAATGATGAAGACAACGATGATGATGGTGATTCGTGGAGGTTGTGGTAGTAATGGCAGTGTTGGGGGGTGTGTGGTGGTGATGGTTATGATGATAATGAGCAAAGTGACGGTGACTATGATGATGATGATGATGATGATGATGATGATGTCGGCGACAATAATGACGATCTTTTAGTTATGAACCTGGCTGGCTTGTGTCCAGAACCACCCGGTCGAGAACGGCAGAGGGCATAACTCTTACCGTACCCCAACATGGCAGTCCAAGACACATCGACATAGGTAACATATCTCCCATTTCTTTGTCTCTTTGATAATGTTGTTGATCTAGAATATGCACATGACGTGTGTTGAATGTATATATGCATGTGTGTGTGTGTGTGTGTGTGTGTGTGTGTGTGTGTGTGTGTGTGTGTGTGTGTGTGTGTGGTGCAGGGAGAGAGAGAGAGAGAGAGAGAGAGAGAGAGAGAGAGAGAGAGAGAGACAGAGAGAGACAGAGACAGAGACAGAGAACAGACAGACAGAGAGAGAGAGAGAGAGATTTATGCATGTATGCGTGTATGAATGTACGACTTGTATCAGCCCTGATCCTGAATCCGTGATTGGTACATCCAGAAACAGTATTAAATGACCAAACGTTTTTGCCGGTGTACCTGTGTGCGCGTGTGTGTATGTGTGCGTGTGAGATAATATAGCAAACTACATGTCATTGTATGTGTAACGGAACAAGGAAGAAAACAAGAAATCATATCAGGTCCGTTTGTTTAGTTGCTGAACCTATTTGACAACTGAAAAAGAAACGTCAATAATCACAGCAGTTGCATCTTTTCCTAACAGCACCAACGACATAAATAACCATAGCAATTACAATGTCAGTACCGGCATCTGTACAAGCTGTCCCCATAGAAACAACACACCAAAGCTTCGAAGATGTTTGAATCCTTTTGTTTATGTCTGTTTGGACTGCGACGCTGGCTGTTCGTGCGCCACACAACACGAACAAGACAGCATTGAGACTGAAGACTGCGTTCCCTTCACCCGGGGGTCCTCACCATCTGCCTGGAGCCAGGTCATCTCAGGCCACTCTTCCTCTTCAGGTGTTGAAGGCAGCAGCTGTGACAGCAGGCTCCCAACCCCCTCCCCTCCCATCACTCGCGGACAGTGTGGATATCTCAGGTCGTCCAAAACCCGACCATTTCCTTTCCGGTGAAGAAGGCGAAGGCCGTTGGGGCGGCGTAATCACGTCATCTGTGGAGAGGATGGGTCATCTCTGTCCACAAAGTGGTCAGTTCACTCTCCAGTGAGGGAGATGTGCAAGTCTTAAAGGCAGCAGTTTTCCAATGTTGCAGACAGCATGGAGATTTCTCTGACTATCAAACATCCCATCACAAATCCCCTACTTTTTTCTGAAGAATATTTCTGTTTCCGGTCCATTACAACACCCCCATTTTTTTTAAGAATGGTTGTATTTCCGGACTCAACATTTCTTTATTTCATTGTTTCATAGAAAACAAATAATAGATGGTTTTGTGTCTGACTCTTACAATCATGGGTGTCTTTCCTGTCTTGAACATGCACAACAGATTATAGGCTTTTTTCCGTGATTTCTTTTATATGTCTTTTTTTTATGTCCCATCTTCTGTGCCACCTCAGCGGCATTGCACCTACCCCTGTCTCATTTCCTGTCCACAGCCACAGCCCGGCACGTTCCGCCGCAACCCCGACACCGGCAATCCACGGGAACAGTGGGGGCTCTTTGGTGATTCTCTGGGTCTACCCCTACAACGTGGACTGTGATAGTATCCCGTTGTGAGGTTTTGGACAGGGAGGCAGTGCGAGAGGTACCCCTGTCTCGGTTAGGATAGTGGCGCCAAGAAACTGAGAGAACAGTTTTTTGTTAGCTGTCAGGGGTGTGTTGAACTGGTGCAGGCCTCATATATGCGTGCTCTCTCTCTCTCTCTCTCTCTCTCTCTCTCTCTCTCTCTCTCTCTCTCTCTCTCTCTCTCTCTGTACATCTGTGTGTGCACACAGCTTGTATGTGTGTGTGTGTGTGTGTGTGTGTGTGTGTGTGTGTGAGTGTGTGCGTGTATGTGTGTGTGTGTGTGTGTGTGTGTGTGTGTGTGTGTGTGTGTGTGTACGCACACGCGCGCGCGTGTTTATTTAGGCCTGCTGGTAAGTTCGCTCAAAACGCAAAGACGAGACAGTTTACAACGTAATTTATAACGTAAGCCTAGCCTATCTTCTCTCGTCCTGGTTTTTCTGTTTTATGCTGCCTGAGCCATCAGACAAACATATAATAAATGCAAAATCATAAATAGTCGGCACGCCAACCACAAGGCGTACACACAAACTATATGTATATACTAATATTTCAAATACGCCAAACAGGGCGCACGACACAAATATATATATATATAATTCACTATCTACTGTCGCTGCTGGTTCCAACGACGATGAAGGCGGCGACGACGACGACGAAACGATGAAGAGGACGAAGACGACAAGACGATGAAGATGAAGACGACAACGTCTACAGCGTCAAGTCTGACACAGAACTTGCAGAACGTCAGAGCTGTGGCTCAAAAAAAAAAAAAAACACTAGCACTCACGGCGTCTCTCTGCCGGCGACAGGGTGACAGTCTCACACAGGAGCTGTGGCTCACACACACACAGAAGCACAGAACGCAGCGACGGCCTCGCCAACAGGTCGCTGGTTCAAAACTCGGGAGCGCGGCGCTCTGGCTTGGCAGCAGCGGCGTCTCCAGCCCAACTGGCAGCGGGTAGTCGGTCCCGGGCGCAGTGGCAGGTAGGGTAGATTGTCGGCACTCAGGCCGACCTCTCCACACCGTCACACGGTGGAGAAGAAGGGGGTAGACACATCTACGAACCCCTGACCCTCACACAGTAGCAGCCAGTCCCCCTCAGTCCAGGGAACACATCTACCTGGGGGAAACTGATTAACTACCTTGATTATCATGGCTACTACTCATTGCAGTCACAACTACATTCATATTCATTAGCCACATCATATTCCACTAGAACTTGAGACAAACATCAACATATTCTTTCATCAATATTGCAATATTCCTTTTTCCGGAATAATAACACATCATTTCCTTTTCCGGAATCATAGCACTACACAGTAAAGGACTTCAATATAAACCTTTCAGAGTCTAGTTTTCCAAATTGGGGAAAGATTACCACTTAGACCCTCTTCAATAAAAACATGAATACAATTCATTACACACACTTAATGATTACTTTTCATCAAACTATAAATGTCTTTCGTCATGCCACAAATATTCATTTCTTCTTTCTTGTATAATGACAAGAATGTTCATTTCAATTCATACAATCACCAGATTTTAAAAGTTTTTTTTTTTTTCAAAAGATTTATCTACTTCAATACATGTAAAGGAAAGATTTCCACACTCTTGTTTACTAACACACAACTATTCAATATTCATATCAAGAGTGAATTAAATACTCATCATCAAATCAAAAATCACATATATAAGTCTCTGTAAGTCTCTGTCGCTCACTCTGGAGCTTATTATTCATAGCATCAAAACTCTCCCTCTTCTCGCAAACCACATTAGAATAACACTTTTTTCATCATGAAGTTCATAACTATTAAGTCACAGTCACAAAAAAACATTTTTTTTCCTGAAGACCACTTCCTTAACACTCACTTCATCTATCATGTTTTCCGACAGCATTTTGTTTTGTTACCCTATCAAGTCATAGGATAACAGAACACAGCAAATATTTTTTCTTTTCTAAAAACCAAACCTTCACAAGAAGTGCGCTGAGGAAGTTTCAGTCGCTCCTAAACGGGAATACGGTTTCGGTTTGCTAACAAATAAATATTGAATGATAAATACCTGACTGCCACAAAAAAAAACAGCTGGGTCCCTCTTCGGCCTTCTGGAATGCTGTGGAGCCGGAATCACTGCAGAGACTGCCTAAAATTTGGAACACGGCTGTTAAAAGGAAATGTGGAGAAAAAATATTCAATTTAAAAGAGAGAGAGAGAGAGAGAGAGAGAGAGAGAGAGAGAGAGAGAGAGAGAGAGAGAGAGAGAGCATATGTGTCAACAAAGCATAAACGTTATCCACACATTTACATAGATAAGAAATCTCTCGCGTTTAATCGGAAACTTCCACAGATACCCGAAGCGTAGCTCGGATCGGAGCAAACACTTCCAAAGTATCGGAGAAGCTTTCCGATTTATGAGAAATCTGTGGCCGTGACTTTCAAACACCCTTCAAAACAACATTCATAAATCTTATCTACTTGATTGATCTTGGGCAAGATTTCTCCCTCTCCGTCCCTGACACTCTCCCTGCACCCCCCTCTCTCCACCCTCACCTGCCTTCCCCTTTGTGGCTCCTAACTCTCTTCTCCCGTCGGTAAGAGGAAACTCTAGGGAGAGCTTGACAGCAGGTCCTCAGAGAAGAAAACCCCCCTCAGACAAGCGTCTCGGCCATGAGCTCCTAACAATCGAAGAGGGCCAGGCCACATCCAGGTCATGACTCCCAGATACCCTTGGACTGCCAACCGCAGTTTTTTTTTTTCCTGACACTGCCGGAATTGTATAGTACAAAGGTTGACAAGCGCATCAGAACTGTGATAAAGATTTTGTTTGTTTGTTTGTTTGCTGTTTATACGTATGGACCCTTGCGTGAAAAGGAAATGAATGGCGCTAAAAGACAGGAAGGGAAGGAGAGAGTGGGATATAGATAAAGAAAAGATTGAAGAGATGACAGGAAAGGGGAGAACGTGGTGGTGGTAAGGGTGGAGGTGAGGGTGGGGAGTGGGGCATGGGGAATGGTGAGAGTATCGAAATATTTCTGAATTGTGATTGTGTCATTAAAGAGAAGAAGATTTTTAGCTCCATGTAATACTTTGAAACAAACACTCAGGGTGACAAGACCAATAGCTTCAAGGTATTATCACCTGTGTGACTGTGTTTACTGTACCTGCATTCTCCTTTGGCAACCATACATTATGTGCCTTCCATCTCACAGAAGGAGACTGCACAGAGCAGCTTCATGTTGGCATCTGTTGACTGTTTGTCAGGACAGTTATACGTCTCTCTCTCTCTCTCTCTCTCTCTCTCTCTCTCTCTCTCTCTCTCTCTCTCTCTCTCACACACACACACACACACACACACACACACACACACACACACACACACACACACACACACACACACACACACACACACACACGCACACGCACGCACACGCACGCACTCACACAGGGATATTCACACAAGCTATGCGCTCGCGAGCGCGCGCACGCTAACACAGACACACAGACACACACACATATGTATATATATATATATGCATACATACGTACATACATACATACATATATATATATATATATATATATATATATATATATATATATATATATATATATATATATACAGGCAAAGTCAATGATGATTGCATAATGGAAGCATAGCCTTGAGGGTAACGCGTTGTCATGAAAGTGTCAAGGGCCAACATCCTCAAAATGCTAGACCCATGGTATACACCTCTAGCGTGGTTTGTCTTCCAATTTTTGGCTGAAACATATTAACTCACATGTTATGTAGTCTGCTTATGAGGAGGGAAAAAAAAACAAACCTTGAATCACGATTGCCAATAAACTGTCAAAATCGCCATCCTTTCTATCGTATTTCCTTTTATGCAGCAGGCAGTTTGTCTACGAAATTGTCGTCCCTGATCGCCTCTCCTCGCTTACCGGAGCTAAGCAGTGATCCTATAATATGCGCATCGCAAAAGCAAAGAATCAAACCACATCAAAGAAAAAAGGAAAAAAAGAAGAAAGAAAGAAAGAAAGAAAAAACCGCATGCAACGGCGTGCACGCTCGAGCGCGCACATGCTTGTGTGCGCGTGCTTGTGTGTGTGTGTGTGTGTGTGTGTGTGTGTGTGTGTGTGTGTGTGTGTCTGTCTCTGTCTGTCTGTATGTCAGTCTGTCTCTCCATCTGTCTGTCTGTGTGCGCGTGCGCATGTGCGTGAAGGAGGTAGGCCAGCACAAAGGAGTCATGTTTAGTCACTTTTTGCGACGCACATTAGCTGTGGTGACTAATCTGTTGGGATCTAGTTGCAAAGTGAAACGACTGCAGGCGGAAATCTAAACAAATCTTAAATAAATGTCAGCGATCCGCCCAGAGAAAACGTGGACAAACGAGTCTTGTGACTCGTTTGTCCACGTTTCTCTGGGCGGTTCGCTGACATTTAAGATTAATCTGTTGGAGTCCAAAACTTTGCAGACACCATTCAAAGCGTTCCAAAGCGGAAATGAAAGTTTCATACAGCATCTCGGTCTGTCGTAATTCTAAATGCTGTTTCTCCCTGCAGACAAGATAGTGTATTAGTTGTCATGTTTTCAACGAAATGAACATGGACGAGAATACAGATAAATCGAAAGCCAAAGCAAAATTTGGGTGTGAAACTACGAGGTAAGCTTACTTCACTGATCTAGGATCTACTTCCGTCCACCCTCTAGAACACCGTGAGAGGGGGTCCCAGTGGTAGCTCATTGGATGAGAGGTCAGCTGAGGTTCTGTTTGCAGCATACATTCAGTTGAGATCTTATACAATCACATTGTTCACTCTGACGTGTAAGGACAGGAGTCTGGGTAATGTCTCTTTTTTGTGAGTTGGGCATGCCCAGTCAGACTCTCTTTGGTAGACCTAGAATGTACTTCATCAGCTCACCTGTGTGTCACAGATCTATGTCATTTTCTCTGCTGTGTGGGAACCCGTGTGTGCTCAAACACACATTCATAAGCTGGATGTGAACTCACATTGTTTCCCTCAGGAAAAGTGGAAAATGAAAAATACAGATAATATGAAAATCAATTCACACACACACACACACACACACACACACACACACACACACACACACAGAGAGAGGAGAGAGAGAGAGAGAGAGAGAGAGAGAGAGAGAGAGAGAGAGAGATTGACAAGTAATTCATGAGGGAAACAAGAGCAGGTTAACAATGGCTCCATCATTTCAACACTAACTTTAGAAAGAAATAAAAAAAAAAAAAAAAAAAAAAAAAAAAAAAAAAGAGAGAGAGAGAGAGGAAAGAAAAGAAAAAAAAAAAAAAAAGAAAGAAGGATATGAAAATGAGGGCCTTGGAACGTCAATGTACAATCCTTCACCTGCAGCATAATGGGCCAGTCCGTCTTGACAACAAATTATCACCTACCCAGAGGTCTTTCATCCACTAATTGGGATTCATCAATGTGACACAGCTGACTGTTCAGGTCCACCCTCGGCATCAAATACAGATGTACCACCTGTAAGTCTGTGCTGGTCTTGCCACCAGGAGGTCAAGATTAGAAATCCAACGGCACACAAAAACAGCCACGGCAAAGTTAGAAAAGCAAAACAAGAAGGAAGAAATTAGAGGGATCAAGACTCTTGAAAATCGACATGTTCAGAGTATTTAAAGAGAAAGGAACAAATATTTCAAATGAATATACGGAATCGATACAGAGCTTGGGCTAGATCCCGTGCTGCGAGTACAAAACATCGCTGTCTTTACAGTTCGCTGCGCTGCGTCTCGTTCTCTGCCTCGACCTCAGTCCCTCACCCCTTAATTCCCAGCAGGTATTACAAGACTTTAGCCCTCATACGACCAAGTTTACCTACGAAAATGACCAAGGGGTTCCGTTTGGACCCCAGTAGATTTTTCTGCTGAAATGCTAGCTTTACTGAGTCAGTTTTCCTTTAAATAATAGTTTTATTGCTTCTTTCAACTTTGACAGATATCATCAAATATTCAAATTGAATTATGGTTATAAAAAAGAAGATTGTGGACCAAAAAATGTTAAACAACAAAATGAAGGGAAAAAGCATGTAATGAAAGAAGGAAGAATTAACGTTTGCATAAACAGATTTTGTCTATTTCTCAAGAAACCCATTTTTTTTATTATTTCATAAAAAGCAAATAAAAAAAAGAACCAAAGCATGCATTCAGTGCGCCATGTACAAATTAGCAAAACGCTTTGATTCTTTGATGTAAAACAAAATATCTTGTTTCTTTCATCCATAAAAGCAAATAATAAAAGAACAAAATCAAAATGTAACCGTTTTTAGTATTCAGCGCATCTTGTAATTATTTTATAAAATCGAAACTAATAAGAAGAAAATAATAGTGATTTCACTCACTTTGAATCTTTCTTATAAAACAAACGTATTTTCTTTCTTTCATAAAATAAGAAATAATAAATAAAAGAACTAAAACTAGTTCTGTTGTCCATGGTTTACTGTAACACAATACGAAACATTTAGTATGTACAAATTAGCAAAACGCTTTGATGATTCTTTGATGTAAAACAAAAATATCTTGTTTCTTTCATCCATAAAAGCAAATAATAAAAGAACAAATCAAAATAACCTTTTTTAGTATTCTGCGCATCTTGTAATTATTTATAAAATCGAAACTAATAAGAAGAAAATAATAGTGATTTCACTCACTTTGAATCTTTCTTATAAAAAAACAACGTATTTTCTTTCTTTCATAAAATAAGAAATAATAAATAAAAGAACTAAAACTAGTTCTGTTGTCCATGGTTTACTGTAACACAATACGAAACATTTAGTAGATTTGAAAAGTTTGATAGAATTGAAGACAATGACATCATATGATATATGTTTCTTGCTGGGGTCCATTTGGACCCCAAAGAAATTTTCACTACAGTTGTCACACCCTTATGCCGATTTTTGTTAAAATGTGTGAAGTTCAAAGAGACATAGATTGACGAATTCATGGCAGGAAACTTTTTTGTTACGAAAATCTCAAAAATGGCACTTAAAAATATGCTGCTGGGGTCCAAACAGACCCCACTTGGTCGTTTGAGGGTTAATGCAATAAAGAAAGCTAGCGGACAAGAGAGAGAATCCACTCTAAAGCATTGTGTTGTTAATCAGATTTCTTCCTGTCCACGGGCAAAGTACCGTCGTGGTCTTAAAATCAGCAATTGTTTTCCTGGTTCTTAATAAAGCCAGAGTGGCAACATTCCATGAGAGCACACCTGTTATACTGAAATACCTGGTCAAAGAAGCTTTAAATGTCTTCACGTTTCTTGACTGACATTTGCAAGGAAGTCCTTCATGGATACATTAATGTTTGTTCATCGGGAAAATACATCTGAAGAAGATGCAGTACCTCCAGGGTTTCACTTTGCTTTCCAGCATTCAGGGCACTCTAATGTTGTTGCCTGAATTTCTTTTATGATTTCGGTTTGGCAGCATCTAACAAACTAACTCCCTTCCGGCTGAATAAAGATCTAACTGACCTTGACTTCCATATCAGTTTATATTGTTGGATTGCAGACCTCCTGACGAGTAGACTTCAGGCAATCTGAGTAAAAAGCCATTTTTTTCAACAATTTTGAACACTAGCGCTCCCCAAAGATATATTTTCTCCCATTATTACATTGAACCTGGAGCTTTGATGGCCTTTTGCTGTATCTGTGACATCAGCTTTTTGTACAGTCGTTCTTCCTTTTTACGTTGTCTCTCCGATCCAGAATAACGTTGAGTGTGTAGAGGAGGAAAGGATTGAGGGTGGAGTTGAGAGGCATGACGATGATGGCGATGGCCACGTTGAACTCACTGGGGATGGGGTAGTTGTTATGGGCTAGCAGACCCCAGCAGTCCAATGGGGAACCAGCAGAGAAAGTCCGACATAGCTATGGTGATCAGACGACGAGCGATGGTCTGGTCTTTACATTTCTTATTGGTGTCAGTCGATGCCATTGAATTGGCCCTTATGGACCAGTAGATGATAAGTTGTCCCATGGCGATCACCAGAAACAACAGCAAGTTAAGGACAATCATGATGATGAATGAGTATTTCTGGCCAGCAAATTGTTTCCTAGTGATGGGTAAAGGGATGCATATCCCATTCTGGCTATAGTAGTCCCAGTGAGACGTCATTGGTAGCAGGGGAATGGTTGCTATGAGAATCCCACACACCACAACAGAACGCAGGTGACATGTGAGGATTTTTTGTGGAAGTGGAGTTGGCTAAAGGGGAACTGCAACACGAGAAAGCGGTCCAGCGTGATGAGACAGATGATGAAGGCAGACACCTCATTTGACAGCAGGGACAGGAAGCCAGCCATGTGACAGGCCACGCTGTTTCTCCACTGCAGGTCCTCCCACAGGTACGTACCCCGATACAGCCAGTCAGCCACGCCAATCACAGCCAGGTACAAACCCATCAGAAAGTCCGACATGCACAGGTGTGTTACAAAAATTCCAAAACTGGAACTGCCTGATTTCTTTGACACAGCGCGAAATACAAAACAGATCAGATTGCAGAATAAAGATAACAGCGAAAAACATGGTGAGGAAGACACGATATGCGTTGGAACGTAGTAGTAAAGACTCGCAGGAAGATACCTCATCAACTGGTGCATGGCAGTTGTTGACGTTAAATCCTTCAGGTAAGGTTAACTGGCAACACAGCTTGTAGTTCTCAGCATCAACAGACTGGAGATTGCCAAGTCCATAGAATATATCATTGGGAAAGTGAACCAGCGGGGGCAGCCACGCAGGTCTAGGACACGCAGTTTTTTGAGAGACCTAAATCCAGCGCCCACCACAGTTTCAATATCTGTGTTTGACAAATTGATGGTTTGCAGGTTTGGGAAGGCGTTTAGGGTGCTTGCATTAAAAACGTCCATCTTAATACCAGACATGTCCAGGAGATTGACAGACAGGAAGGAGATGTCACTAATAAGGTGATGAAGAATTAAAGGGATTACCTGCAACTTTAATTTGCGTAACTGTTTCACTGGAACGAGATGAGCAGTAGTGACAGCTGTGAGAAGGTTGTGACTCAAGTCGAGCACGTGCAGGTTTTTCAGAGATGGAAGAACGAATTTCGTCAGCCTGCAGAACGCCAGACCAAGATAAATCAACAAAAACGTTATGTCCTAAAACATAAGGTTTCATTTGACTCCCCTGGGCTTCAAGATATCGAAGGTTGTCGTAGGTATGCAATGGTACAGCGCTCGTGCAAAAGAAGGCATGCCCATAGCACGTGCAGCTTTGAGGGCAGTTCAAATGACAGTACGACTCATCGTCGCGCTGAGGACAATGGGGCATACCATCACACATGTGATGCGCATGCACACAGATGGAAGTAGCACGGCAACGATAGTACCCAGGACACGTGCTGCTCTCACACATGGCCTCATCTTCATGACCTGGACAGTCATTGACGTGGTTACAACGGACGTACACCGGCAAACAGTAGAACTGACGCCCGAGGCACCCAAAGTGAGTCTCTGGGCATTGATCCTGGGGGAATGGGTGAAAAGGAAAAGTTCCCCTTTATATCGAAATTCATGAGACCTGGAGGGAAAGGAGTATAATGTCGTACACGATTGAAATAATGGCAGAAAGAGGTCTTATCTGACTCACAATCATGTTCGTCCATGCCATTTACACACTGTTCAAGGAAGTCACACTTCTGATTGTCTGTCTGACGCACTGGAGCCAAAGCGTGAGAGAAAAAAAAAAAGCATTCATTTGAAAATCTCTCTCTCTCTCTCTCTCTCTCTCTCTCTCTCTCTCTCTCTCTCTCTCTCTCTCTCTCATGCATTCACACGCAGCATCAGCTTTTATACAATATGTGTCTTATATCGTCGATTGGAACCAAGCAGCACCAGGCCAATGAGGATAGCAAATCATTTTTTTTTCTCGAAATTGTATTGACCACACATCTCCAAAACAGACTTTTGTTGTCATGAACAATATTTGTATGCATAAGTAACAAATTTCGAAATGCTTCAGCTGTAATTTGTACATTGCTACAGTGGGAGGGCGAGGGTGCCAACACACTTATAACTTGGAACTGCACGTTTCTGCAGCGAAAGTGTGCATAATATGATACTACTATCCAGGCTCTATAGCCAACTGGACAGGAATAAATCAAAACAATACCTGTTCGATTACGAACTCGACCAATGACTCTATGGCTTTAGTCAAGTGCCATGTGCATGTAGGAAATGATGCTTTGAAACACGAACTCATATTGAAACTTCGCCCATGATTTCCCTGTCAGCAGAAGGAACCTGTTAAGTCCTTTGAAAGCTGCAGGAATTCATTATTGTTGACATGTGCTCCGCTTTTATCTAAAAAGTGAAAACGCGCTCATTTTGTTTTCGTTTCATTTAAACAAAAATACAAATTACACATGAGATCGGACTCTAATAATCTTATAACAAAACAAATCATGAAAATAGTTCAACACAGATTTGGGGTGGTGTTTTGAAGAGTCGGTGAGAGCCAAAGCCAGTGGATTTCACCAGTGGAAGAGTGCTTTAGTTCAAAGTAGAATTTTCAAGCTGGATCCGTGCGACAATAGTATGCATTCATAGACATATCAAGAAAACACAGCGTATAAGTTGCGCGTGCCGTCAAGTGTTGTTTTGTTGTATTTTGCTCTCAGTCAAGTGCGTTCAGCGAATTATGCCCAAAGGCGTGTGGAGGCGTACATGCTTGCATGACCTCGTGCGCGCACATAAACTTAAAACACAAAGCTGATGGCTTGAAAAAGTTCCTCTGTGTGTGTGTGTGTGTGTGTGTCTTGAGGGAAGGGTCATTACATATGAATGCGCTTCACATGCGTGCACAGGTACGCATAAGGGGCCATGTGATGATGGTCGCGCATTGGCGTTATCAGGGGGTATGGTTGGATTCCTTTTTGCCTTTTTTTGCGTGTGGGGGAAAAAAATGTGTGTGTGTGTGCTGGATGTAAAGATCTTGGTGTTTTCATTTGCTATTCTGTTGGTTAGACTGCGTGTGTGAATGCAAATAAAGCCTTCTGTTTGTGCACCATATTTCCTTTTTTCTGTGTGTGTGGCGTTCGTTCGTGGGGGGGGGGGGGGGGGGAGGGGTGGGGGGGGGGGGGGGGGGGGACTCATACATCATATCCCTGTCTATTATCTTATACAGTGACAGTTGTTAGTCTGAACTGGTTGACGTCACACTCGAGATTTACAGTTTTAGAATGTACAGTCCATCAACTATTATCTGCAGGTCGTTGATTTAAAGGTTCATCCATGCTGGTCATCATTTTTTGGAGCCACTGAAAGACTTTGGGACATTTCTTATACAATAGAGATGTCAGGCCACTGGGTCCAGGCGAAGATTTGCTGTACCTCTTTACACCTTGGTGTTACTTTGAAACGTTATTTAAATCGAAGAAGATGTAGTGCACAAAATGCAAAAAAGAACTACGCGAATTAGGAATGAAGACCAATATGATCACTGGTTTGAGTTATCGGGGAAAGTTTTTCACGAAATGGCGACAACCATAAATAACACACTGGAATTTGTACTTTTTCCTACGCCCTTTTCTGAAAATCACTTTTTCAGTAGTTTTACTGTAGCTTTTGGTCTTAAGATGTTGTCACAACTAACGTAACTGTATCAAAATACTTTGCATGGTAAAGGACGATATGGAAAAAATACACAGTGTGTTTTACCCATGGATTTATCCCAACCTGTTTGATGAATTTCTTGGAAAAAGGTCTACATAAGAAATAAACAAACACATGTCAAATATAACATTTTCATAAGGCTAAAATCACGTGGAAGTTTATTCATCTGTACTGTATTCTGTGCCTAATGTATGCAAACATGACCTTTTTATACAGGCTAAAAATCACAAAGAAACGTATTCATTTGTTCTGTGTTTTGTGTATGATATATGTCAAATATAACCTTTTCATACAGGCTAAAATAACGTGGAAGTTTTTTTGTTTTTTTTCATCTGTACTGTATTCTGTTTCTTACATGTTGAATATAGCCTTTTATACAGAACAAAATAAACGCAAGTTTATTCATCGGTACTGTATTCTGTGTCCAATACAGTATGTCAAATAGAGCTTTTTTTCACACACTCTGCTGTATTGTGTCTGATATATGTCAAATATAACCTTTTCATAAAGGCTAAAATAACGAAGACGTTTATACATTTGTACTGTATTCTGTGCCCAATATATGACAGGTATAACCTCTTCTACAATCAACCGTAGTCTGTGTCTCATATATGTCAAACACGACCTTTCCATTAAGGCTAAAATCTCGAGGAATGTTATTAATCTGTACTGTATTCTGTGTCTAATTTGTCAAATATAAACTTTTCCTATTCATCTGTACTGTATTTTGTGTCCAATATGATGTCAGCTATAGCCTTTTCATACAAGCTGCTGTATTCTGTGTCTGATATATATATATATATATATATATATATATATATATATTGTTAAAAATAGGATGGTAAAAGGACGTTTTACCATCCTATTTTTAACAGATGTTGCTCCCTAAGGGGTTGAGCACTTTAAGTATTTATTAGGCATTTTAGTGGATCCTTAAATATATATATATATATATATATATATATATATATATATATATATATATAAGTCTAAAAGTATGATTAAAATGGAGATTAAAACCAACAAAATTGTTTCGATCAATTGCTCTCGTCAGGGTATGCAGTTTGGGCACGCTACCGGTGTTATATAGTGTGTGTGTGCAAGCGTGAGTTCTGCATGTGTTTCACGTGGCCTGTAGATTTTTTTTTTAATTTTGATTTTTTGGGGGTGCGTTCAGGGAGGGTGTGTTAAGGAATGGAGTGTAGACAAAGATTTCCATTTGTGCCTGCAATTGTTTATGATCTCTACTTTTGAAATTAGGATTGCTAGGCGAGGTTTGCATAGTATCAGCCACTTTTCTGTAGAGCATAGGTTGCATTTTTTAGAGATATTATTGTATGGTGTTGCTCATTTTATAATTTTCCATGATATATTGGAGTCTGTTCTTAATAATAAGGGACTTGTTGGGGACACGTGGGTCGTATGTGGACACCCAAGCAATTTTCTTATTTTGTTTTTGAAAGTTTTTCTTCTTTTTAACAAGAGCTTGCTCACGTGGAACTGATGCTCCAAACTTTAAACCATTGTACGCATTGTCCCATTTCCAACCAGACATATTTTGTATATTCTTCTATTCTTTTCTCAAGTATTGTGTCACACGAGCAAATCATTCTAAGCCTCCTCCCCATTCCAGTTAGCATTCCTTTAAATACTGCTGTTGGATGACAGGAACTGGGTGGTAAGTAATTATTATATATTTTTTTGAGAAGACGTCCGTTTCTAATTTCCCATCATGATTAATACTCACTTTCACATTCCACAGTTTTCCCAGAGCTAATAGTCCATATAATCTTGCCAGGATAAAGTGTCTGCAGGTGTTTTTTCAAACACTGGTAAAGCCTTTACATCAAGGTGAATCACAAAGCCATCATCTCTATATCTGTTCCAGCTCAAAGTCCCATCTGCTCGAATGTCGCCATATTCTTTTCCAGATGACAACAAGGGCACTGGTGAACTCGTAACCAGCTGTTCATCTCCCCCCCCCCCCCCCCCCCCCCCCCATCTCCCTCTGATACCCACCGTACCTCGTATCTTAAATGCAATTTTAATAATCTTAATGGAAATGCTAGTCCAGTAATGGTATGTGTGTGTTTGCAGCCTTCCCTGAAGAAGCCTTAAAATAAAGGCGAACGCTTGAAGGAAATGAAGAGCTGTGGAGTGGGAATGGTTGTGCGGTTTTTTTTACTTCTTGTGTGTTTTAACTAACGACTGTATCCAGCACTCTACGTCCTTGAGCGGTGCTCAGCAATCAACAGGTTTTTACTTCAAACATATATATATATATATATATATATATATATATATATATAATGCTGAGCAATTAAGTAGTGGGGGAAAACAAGTGCAGGTTAACAATTCTTCCATCATTATAGTAATGATTTGGCAAGATTTGAAGAAGAAAAAAAAAAGAGAAAATGAATATCATA
>JADBJO010016700.1:0-5000 GCA_016801955.1 Conus betulinus | reverse complement strand
AACACAGAATACACACATACATGTATATAATACATACATACATATATATATATATATATATATATATATATATATATATATATGTATTGTATTTTGTGTTTAATCTATGTCCAATATAGTCCTTTAATATTCATCTGTACACTATTCTGTGTCTAAGATACGTCACACATAGGCTTCTCATATCCATTCGTGTCTAATGTATATATAATATAGCCTTCTCATATTCATATATGTTCTGTATTCTCTATCAAATATACGGCCTTTCGTCCGCTGGATCTGATCAGATCAGGGAGACATGGAAGTTCCGATCCAGCGGACGAAAGGCCTCGGAGCAGGCAATATAATAGTTCTAACCTTGCCGTGGTTGGGGGGCTTGCGTGTCTCTGATGACCCTGAGAGCTATGCCGGCGGGAGATTCGTCTCCTGGTAGGGCCACCCATGCCGGACAGGTCAAAGGGTAGGGACCAGATGAAGAGTGATCCACTGGTCCTCCAGGTTGGGGGTTGGGCACAGGGCTAACAACTCTGTCCCGTAAAAAAAAATCTCTTTTTACGGAAACAGCAACAAAGGAACCCAAACTCGGGTGTGATGGGCTTCCACAGTAATCGGAAGATACTCGTATGAATGACAGTGGTGAAAGCCGAAAGGAAGCAACTGACAGGAAGATGGAAGTACTGAACACCAAATGCAAAACCAGGATTGGATTCTGGAATGTGAGAACGATGTATGACACAGGAAAACTAGCACAGGTTACAGCAGAGATGAGACGATCAAACTACACATCCTTGGGATAGGTGAAAGTAGGTGGACAGGTTCTGGAAGACTAAAAACTAGCACAGGTGAGACAGTGCTATACTCAGGTAGGGATGACGACAAACACTTTCAAGGAGTAGCCATGATCCTAAAGAAAGGAGTAGAAAACAGTTTGATAGAGTGGGAACCTGTCAATAGCAGAATCATCAAGATCAGGATGATGAAGGAAAACAGATCAACACTACTATCATCCAGTGTTATGCCCCCACAAATGACAGCGACGAACAAGACAAAGATGAATTCTACGAGCAGCTACAAGCTGAATTAGAAAATATTCCAAGGCACGATTTAAAAATTGTCATGGGAGACATGAATGCGAAGGTAGGAAGTGACAACACCAACTACGACAGAGCCATGGGAAAAGAGGGCTGTGGCATCATGAATGCAAATGGTGAGAGGCTGCTAGAACTATGTACCACCTACAATCTGTTATTGGAGGGACCCTCTTTCCACACAGAGACATCCATAAGCTGACATGGCATTCCCCTAATGGAAGGGACAGAAATCAAATTGATCATCTAATGATAAACGGGACTTGGAGAAGCTCACTCCATGATGTCAGGGGGAACCGGGGAGCAGATGTTGGCAGCGATCACCACCTTGTGGTAGCAGTACTGAAAGTGAAACTCAGGAAAACAGGAATCAGGAAAACGGGAAGGCAACAGTTTGACACAGAAAAGTTGAAAGACCCCACAGTAAAGAATACTTTTGTTCTGCAGTTGAAGAACAGATTTCAAGCACTGGCAGATCTAGATCACCACACACAGCCAGATTCGGATGAAGTCAACACCAAATGGGAACATGTAAAGACAGCTTACCTGAAAACCAGTGAGACCTGTCTCAGAACACAACAACAGAAAAAGAAAGAATGGATAACAGCAAACACATGGAGCTCATTGAAAAACGCAGAGCCCTGAAGGTGCAGAAGATGGAGGCAAAATCTAAACGATTGAAGGAAAAGTATGAACAGCTGTACCAGGAAACAAATGAAGCTGTGAAGAAGAAATCAAGGGCTGACAAACGTGAATTCATGGAATCCCTTGCAGATGAAGCAGAAGATGCAGCCAACAAAGGAGAACAAGGAAAGGTATATAAGATCACCAAGATAATCTGCGGCAAATATCGTGGAACAACAGATACACCGATCATGGACAAACAGGGGCGACTGCTAACAACAGAAGCAGAGCAGGAAACTCGATGGGCAGAACATTTCAGTGAGACACTGAATAGACCACCACCTCTTAGAGAAGCCGACATTCCAGTTGCGGAAGATGACCTTGACATCAATGCTGAACCACCAACAAAAGAAGAAATCGTGACTGCCATTAAAGCTCTAAAAAACGGAAAAGCCCCTGGACAAGACAACCTCAGTGCTGAAGTGTTCAAAGCAGATCCAGATCTTGCGGCCCAAATACTTCTGCCACTCTTTATAACTATATGGGAAGAAAGAAGATACCAAATGATTGGTCAGAGGGAATAATTGTGAAGATCCCCAAGAAAGGAACACTTAAAGATTGCAACAATTGGCGTGGAATCACCCTCCCGTCAATTCCAAGCAAGATCCTTGCAAAGATCATCATTCAGCGAATATCAGATGCAGTGGATAAACAACTGAGAAAAGAACAAGCAGGATTTCGAAAAGGAAGAGGATGCACTGACCAGATATTTGTACTGCGTAACATAATTGAGCAGTGCACAGAGTGGCAGAGACAACTGTACATCAACTTTGTGGATTTTGAGAAAGCCTTTGATAGCATCCACAGAGACAGCTTATGGCGCATACTACGAATGTATGGGATACCACAGCAGATAGTCCTTCTCATCAAAAGCTTCTATGACAACTTCACATGCAGAGTCGGAAACAGTGACCACAGTTTTGAAGTGAAAACAGGAGTGAGACAAGGCTGTGTGATGTCAGCAATGCTCTTTAATCTTGCCATAGATTGGGTGATGCGTCGAACAACTGAAGACCAGACAAGAGGCATACGATGGACACTCTTCTCAGCCTTAGAAGACCTTGACTTTGCTGATGATCTGGCATTGGTCTCCCACACTCACCAACACATGCAGGAAAAGACATCCCGCCTCAGCAGCTTTGCACAACAGATTGGACTAAAGATCAGTCAAAGGAAAACAGAGGTAATGACCTTGAATGTCCCAACCCCTCATCAATTCAAGTGAATGGAGAAACCCTCCCTACAACTGAGAAATTCACCTACCTGGGCAGCATTGTCAGACACGACGGAGGAGCAGGCAATGACATCAAGAACCGTCTAAACAAAGCCAGAAATGCTTTCAGAATGCTAAGCAATGTATGGAGGTCCCAACAATACAGCATCAAAACCAAGCTCAAACTATATCAGAGCTGCATTATTTCTACCCTTCTGTATGGCTCAGAATGCTGGAGAATGACAGAGAGTGACCTAAATAAGCTATCAGTCTTCCACACAAAGAACCTTAGAAGAATATTAAGAATTTTCTGGCCAAACACACATCTCAAATGAAGAACTACTCTCCCAATGCCATCAAGAAAGCATGAAAACAATTCAGGGAAAAAGCGATGGAGGTGGATAGGGCACATACTTAGGAAAGAGCCAGACAACATCACTCGTGTCGCCCTCCATTGGACGCCTGAAGGAAGGAGGAAGAGGGGGAGACCCAAAAACACCTGGCGGCGAACTGTAGAGGGAGAGCTGAAGACCCTGAACAACACACATGGGGTACCATCCAGAGGTTGGCCCAGAACAGACGAGAATGGAGGACCTTTGTTGCTGCCCTAAGTCACTCTGTGTTGGGTTTTCTTATGGGAGCAAAACGTACCCTACTTGTTTACTGTTACAGTATTAAGTGTCTAATAAAATGTCAAATAAAGTCTTTTCATATTCATCTGTACTGTATCATGTGTCTAATATGTGTCAGATATAGTCTTTTCATATTCATCTACACTGTATTTTGTGTCTCCATGTGCGTGACATCATACCTGCTGGTTTCCACAGTGGAAGAGATCAGCCCCACAGGCGCGAAAGACACAGAACTGCTCATCGCTGTAGTCTCTGCAGTCAGCGCGGTGGTCACACACCAAGGTGTACGGCACGCTTTCAATGCCATTGCTGCACACAAACATTGGCGGAGCGGGACTGACCGGGGACAAGCACGTTAACACGTACTCCCAGCAAGCACTCTGCACGTCACATGATGAGACGGGTGCGTCACGTGACCAGCTGGGCAGACGACAAAAGTATCCCTCTTGAATAGAGACACATTTCTGGGATGCTGAAACGCTATTGGTTCCCTACTTTGGTTTCTTTTGGCTTTTCACACACAATGTCCCCACGGTATGGTTCGCTACACTCAACGATTTCAAGGCCGTTGACGTGTCTGCCAAAATCGTGTATGTGTGCACTAGTGTACATGTAATCCATTACAAAGCAAAATGGGATTCTTCTCGCAGAAACCTGAAGCTCTGAAATGGTAAAAATATCCCACCGTGCTGTCAGTTAACTGCAGCGTACTCCTGTACCTGGTGAACAATAAACAAAAACGTACATCTTTTATCCTGTTCTTGTGTTATAGCCTATAAGACCGAAGATATGCTCAAGCTTTCGTGTTTATATCACCATAGCCCAGCTGAACTCAATGAACCTTTGTGCGGCTGTCAGACTTCAAAAAGAACAGATGCTGAAGAGGTTAGATCATCAAGAAAGATTCTCATCCTGAACACGAAGCAAACGACATAGCAGTTAATGACATGGCAGCTGCACTATCGACATCTTTTTGAATGTACGATTAGGTGAAACTAAGAACGGCTGGTAATCTCCTTGTTTTCTCACTCTACAAATAACAAGAAACACAAGAATTGCTTACAAAATCACGGAAAATGGTTAACTGCCACAAAAAAAGCACATTGAAAATGCTATAGGAGGCAAATCGATTCCATAGAATCGAGAGCCGGGTCAAACCCTGAATGGTGTGCACAAATCTCACTATTGAATGCATTAGGAAAAAGAAGCAGAAGAAGAAAAAGAAGAAGAAGAAGAAGAAGAAGGAGGAGGAGGAGGAGGAGAAGGATGCGGAAGAGAAGAAGAAGAAGAAGAAGAAGAAATAATAATACACAGCGACAAAAGTTCAGATGATCAACACAGCAGCAACGAACGACAGAACACTCCGACCCAGCGCGCGCGCTGCTA
>JADBJO010016699.1:27500-35000 GCA_016801955.1 Conus betulinus | reverse complement strand
TTAACATTGTAACTTTGTACAAATGCTTAGCAACATTTATCAAACAGATGAATGATTATTCTGTGTAGGAGTTTGCTTGCCATCATATGGCAAAAACTCTCTCTCATGTGGTTATGATTCTTTGTACAATCTGACCACTATTTTTTGTGTGTCACCCTGACTTTTACCAGTATGCCATCCCATCTGGTAAGATAATAATCATTGATTAATTTTGATCAGACAAACAGCATGCTTGTGCTAGGTTAAAAACTGCTAAGCTGATTTATAAATACTGGTGATTGTTGGAATGATTTGTAGTGTATGACTTTAAGTCTACACCACATGTGTACTTGGACTAAGTGTAGCCCAAGTCGATGTGATTCAATTCATAAGAAACATGGAGGAGTTGTTTGACTGAAACTATGTAACATTGTATTACTGTCTCCTACTCTTTTGTAAGCTTAACACAGCCTTTAAACAAAAGTAGAGATTTAATAGTTATAGTAGAAACTCTACCATAGAGAAAACTTTGCTGGCT
Organism: Conus betulinus; assembly: GCA_016801955.1. Classification (NCBI taxonomy): domain Eukaryota; kingdom Metazoa; phylum Mollusca; class Gastropoda; order Neogastropoda; family Conidae; genus Conus; species Conus betulinus. The sequence continues at coordinate 34,483 of JADBJO010016699.1, read as the reverse complement.
GAGTCTCACACCTCTTCTGAAAGTAAACCAGGTAAATGTGTGCAGTCGACAAGCCAGCCATCAGATTCTCACCTACAGACCAAGTTCTCTTTATCACAGAACTGGGATTCTGGTCACGCTACACATTGCGGCTGAAACAGTAGCTGGGGCTATGCCAGAAACCAGAAACCGGGGGAACGCCAGATGCCATGGCTTCACTGTAAACCGGGGCAACACCAGGCAACCAATCTACACCAGTGGGACAGTCACCAGCCACAGGAGAGATCAACTACCCTCTCCGAGCAAAGCTAAGTTAGCTTACACCTGGACTCAAATCCATCAGACCCTTACCCTCACTTTATGATGAAACAGTGAGAAACTGTCTATGAGTACCACTTTGGGATACTGCACTGGGTGTATGCAAGCGAAGTGGATGTATCTCATCCAGATGCATTCAGTGTAACTTAGACAGGCCCACTGTATTCCAACTTAGGCAGCTGCACCGAGTGTGAGCATGTAAAGTAGGAGTGAGGAAGAGTCCCCACATTGTGGTAGTCCAATGAGAACTAAAACCTAGCCTATGGAAGTGACATGCCAATACTTACCTATGTGTAAGCAGTTAAAATTGATGTGTGAAATTGCACTTAACTTGTGTCAGTTCTCTGTTGTTCAATCAAATGTTGAATGTTTGAATTCTCTGTTCAATTCTGTCTCTCGGAGATACAAGTACTTCTAAGAGTGCAGGCCTAAGGAAAATTATCTCAGAGCCATTCTTCATTATTTTACACAAGACCCGAAACAAAATAAAAATTTCTTTGATGACTAGTACCGGAAAGTTGCTCTCCTTCCATGACTAGTAAGAGAGAGGGTGTAGGTGAAATGTAAGATACACAGGTCTACAGCATGTGCTGGGGGCCACTAGGGACCCATAGTCTTATCTTAGTTGAGAAAGAAAGAAAAAAAGAAAGAAAGAAAGAAAGAAAGAAAAAAGAAAGAAAGAAAAGAAAGAAAGAAAGAATGACAGAAAGACAGAAAAAAAAGAAAGAAGGAAAGAAAAGAAAGAATGATAGAAAGAAAGAAGGAAAAGAAAGAAGGAAAAGAAAGAAAGAAAGACAGAAAAATGAATGAAAGAAAGAAAGAAAGAAAGAAAGAAAGAAAAAAGAGAGAAAGAAAAGAAAAAGTGGAAAGAAAAGAAAAGAAAAGAAAGAAAGAAAGAAAAAAGAGAGAAAGAAAGAAAAAGTGGAGAAAGAAAAGAAGAAAAGAAAGAAAGAAAAGAAAAGAAAGTAACAGAAAGAAAGAAAAGACAGGAAGAAAGAAAGAAAGAAAAGAAAAGAAAGAAAGAAAAAGAAAGAAAGAAAAGAAAGGAAGAAGGAAAGAAAAGAAAGAAAAAGAATGAAAAGAAACAAATAAAGAAAAGAAAGAAAAGAAAAGAAAGAAAAGAATGGAAGAAAGAAAGAAAGAAAAAAAAGAGAAAGAAAGAAAAGACAGAAAGAAAGAAAAGAAAGAAAAGACAAGAAAGAAAGAAAGAAAGAAAGAAAGAAAGAAAAAAAGAAAGAAAGAAAGAAAGAAAGAAAAAAAGAAAGAAAAGACAGGAAGAAAGAAAGAAAGAAAAGAAAGAAAAGACAGGAAGAAGAAAAAAAAGAAAGAAAGAAAAGAAAAGAAAGGAAGAAAGAAAGAAAGAAAAAAGAAAGAAAGAAAGAAAAGAAAGAAAAGAAAAGGAAGAAAGAAGGGAGGAAAGAAAGAAAGACAACATTGGCACATCCATGCAACTGGGAACATTCAACGTTCTTCGGATACACGTTTTTTTTGTTTTGTTTTTTTTTCCCCCCTCAGTTGCTGAATTGAGAATCGCAGAGTTTCATGTAGCAATCGGATTGGCGTCCCGGGATATCATGTACAATCGGAAGGCATCATGGGATTTCATGGACCAATCAGAGGGTGTTTCCATGCAAATCAGATTGGGATTTCATGGTCCCGGATATCATGTACCAATCGGAAGGCATCAATGGGATTTCATGGACCAATCAGAGGGTGTCCCGGGTTTTTCCATGCACCAATCAGAGGGTGTCATGGGATTTCATGGACCAATCAAAAGGGCGTCCCAGGTTTCCATGCACCAATCACAGGGTGTCACAGGATTTCATGGACCAATCAAAGGGCGTCCCGGATTTCATGTACCAATCACAGGGCGTCACGGGATTTCATGGACCAATCAAAGGGCGTCACGGGATTTCATGGACCAATCAAGGGGCGTCACGGGATTTCATGGACCCAATCAAAGGGCGTCCCTGGGATTTCATGTACCAATCAGAGGGTATCACAGGATTTCATGTACCAATCAAAGGGCGTCATGGGTTTACATGTACCAGTCACAGCGCGTCCTGGGATTTCGTGTACCAATCAGAGGGTGTCCTGGGTTTTTATGTACCAATCAGAGGACGTCACGGGATTTCGTGTACCAATCAGAGGGTGTCCCACGGATTTCATGTACCAATCAGTGGGGTGTCCTGGTATTTCATGTACCAATCAGAGAGAGATCCCAGGATTTCATTGACCAACCAGAGGACATCCTGGTGTTTCATGTATCAGTTCAAGAGAATCCTGAGATTTCATGTACCAGTCATTGGGCGTGGTTATCTATGGTGTATGAAAAAAGGCAGTAACACAATGAGAAAAGATGTCCTTTCTGTCTTCTAGGCCTCACAGACGACCCTCTCTATCTGGATGTTGGGGGGGGGGGGGGGGGGGGGGGGGGGGGGGGGGGAGGGATTCAGGCAGAAGCAAGCTGAAGCAGAGACCACTGTGTTTGAAGTTTGCCTGGGGCTGTCCCCTTTGCCACTGTTATCTATATATAGTGACACTGGTGCCGGGAAACGCGACTTGCTGTGTACTGTGTAGCTCCTACTACTAGCTGACAGAACAGCAATCACCCTGTTGCTTGGGAGCTTCCCAAGATGGGACACACTGCTGACCGACTCCAGTGTAGAGGGAACCATGTTCTAAGCCTGTCCCAGTCATTTGCCTGAGAGGGGTTATCTTCTCCTCAGCATGTCTTGTCATATCGCGAACAGTATCCAGCATCTAATGCCTTATTATTGCTTCAGAGACTTCGCAGTCTATGGTTTCTCCATAAGTTACGATGGTGGTTTTCGCTCATGTTAGATCCTGTTCTAGCCATCCCAAGCCAGCCATTCTCCATATTGGAAACTTTTAACATGGCGTCCTCCCCAACCACAAGAAACTCGGGATCAATCATCTTTGATGGTGTGTCACATGACAAAGCCTACAACTCACGTGACTCCCATCTAAAGGGCTGCCTAAGGAGCTTTCTATCAGTTCAGTTCCACTGGTCACTGTCTGACAGAAGAAACACCAACACCAGTCTGTTCTTTTGTCTTATCCAGATTAGCCCACGTGACCGTGTGTGTGTGTGTGTGTGTGTGTGTGTGTGTGTGTGTGTGTGTGTGTGTGTGTGTGTGTGTGTGTGTGTGTGTGTGTGCGCGCACGCGCGAGCACGAGCGCGTGTGTGTGTGTGTGTGTGTTGTTTTTCTTAGTTTTGTTTTGATGTTTTTTTCTGTTTTCTGTTTGTTGTTGTTGTTCTTGTTTGCTTCAGGTTTGTTTTGTTGAGCTGTTAATTGTCAATATTTCTAATCAGTGTACTGTCATTGCTGTTTAATTGCCAGTATTTCTAATCATTGTATTGTTATTGCTGTTTCAACAATTAACATATCCGTTATTATTGCACTGTCGTGAGAAAAATCATGTATTTGTTTTTCAATGATATTGAAATGACCAATGTTCATTATAATTGCAGCCTTCCCAAACTTGCTTCGTATTATCTGGTTACTCACACAAGAAACGAAATGGCGGCCTCATGTGTGCATCCGGTATGCTTACTGTGACTTCTGCCTTGTTAAAGCATTCCTGCTTTTCTTTTGTTTTGTTGTTTTTCCTTTTTTTTCTCTACGGATGTTTGTATCTTGGCGCCATGGTCAGTTTCCTTTACTGTTGTGCGTGTTCATCCCTGGCATAACTTGGTGCGTGTTCATCCCTGGCATAGCTTGGTGCGTGTTCATCCCTGGCATAGCTTGGTGCGTGTTCACCCCTGGCATAGCTTGGTGCGTGTTCATCCCTGGCATAACTTGTAGTGCGTGTTCATCCCTGGCATAGCTTGTAGTGCGTGTTCATCCCTGGCATAGCTTGTAGTGCGTGTTCATCCCTGGCATAGCTTGTAGTGCGTGTTCATCCCTGGCATAGTTAGTAGTGCGTGTTCATCCCTGGCATAGCTTGTAGTGCGTGTTCATCCCTGGCATAGCTTGGTGCGTGTCCACCCCTGGCATAGCTTGTAGTGCGTGTTCATCCCTGGCATAGCTTGGTGCGTGTCCACCCCTGGCATAGCTTGGAGCGTGTTCACCCCTGACATAGCTTGGTGGTGCGTGTCCACCCCTGGCATAGCTTGGTGTGGCCACAGGGATACAATGTCGGGAATGACTCCACAGGGGCAGATAATAAACAGGCCAAACAACATCATCATTTAGGTCACAAACACCACAACCCCAATCCACGAACAGGCCAAACAAAACATCATCATTTAGGTCACAGACACCTCAACCCCAATCCACGAACAGGCCAACGAACATCATCATTTAGGTCACAAACACCACAACCCGAATCCATGAACAGGCCAACGAACATCAACATTAAGGTCACAGACACCACAACCCAATCCACGAACAGGCCAAACAACCAACATCATCATTTAGGTCACAGACACCACAGCCCCAATCCACGAACAGGCCAAACAACATCATCATTAAGGTAACAGACACCACAGCCCCAATCCACGAACAGGCCAAAACAACATCATCATTAAGGTAACAGACACCTCAACCCAATCCATGCAGGTGAAATCATGGAATGGCTGTATTCACCGACTGGGCTAAATCCACCATTTTTCCTGCTTCCTCTTTCTCCCCCTGTCGATGACCTGTTGTCAAGATGAGGAAGAGAGAGAGAGAGAGAGAGAGAGAGAGAGAGAGAGAGAGAGAGAGAGAGAGGAAAGACAGAGAGAGAAGGAGAGAGAGAGAGAGAGAGAGAAGAGAGGAAAGACAGAGAGAGATAGAGATCTTGAAGGAGAGAGGGAGAGGGTAAAAAGAGAGAGGGGAGGGGAGAGAGAGACAGATAGGGAGGGGAGATAAAGGGGGAGAGATGGGGAAAAAGGGGGGGGGGGGGAAGAAGAACAAGAAGAGAAGAGAGAGAGAGAGAGAGAGAGAGAGAGATACAGACAGACAGACAGAGACAGGCAGACAGGGAGAGAGAGGAGAGAGAAGAAAAAAGGGCAGAGAGAGAGAGAAGGAGGAGGAGGAGGAGGAGGAGGAGGAGGAGAGATGGAAGAAAGGGAATTAGTGAGTGAAAGAGAGAGAGACAGATGGAAGAAAGGAGGGGGGAAACACACACACACACACACACACACACACACACACACACACACACACACACATGGTAGACGGGGAGAGAGAGAGGAGGATGGAGGAGGAGAGGAGGAGGAGGAGGAGAGGAGGAGGGGAGAGAGAGAGAGAGAGAGAGAGAGAGAGAGAGAGAGAGAGAGAGAGAGGGAGAGAGAGAGAGAGAGACGAGACAGAGAGACAGAGAAGGGGAGAAGGATGGGGGTGAGGGGGATTTACGAGAGGAAGTAGAGGGGAGGGTCAAGGCGAGAAGAAGGGGATGGAAGAGGAGGGGGAAAGAGGGGCGGGGGGCATAGGAATTGCTACAACGTACAACCCGACAACCAAATTTAGTGTAAGGTGATGGATAAGGAGGAAAGAGGGGAGTAGGAGTAGGAGATTGGGAAGAGAGAGAGAGAGAGAGAGAGAGAGAGAGAGGGCATGTCATCTTCCACACCAACACCCAGCTCGTTGGTTTCCTCTCTCTTTCATTTCAAATCATGGTTGGATGGAACCAACCATACCAACCACCGACCTCAGGACAGCGCGTGCTACAAGCTACAGCTCCTCACGTTTTCACGCGTAAGGCCTCCACCCCGGCCCAACAATGGCTGTTGCTTTTCAGCCCTTCACATTCACAAACACCTGAATAACAGAACCAGCGTCGCAGTCTTCACAACACTCTGCTCAGTGAAGACATGATCTCAGAGCCAGAACGCTGGGAGTATATAGGCCTTCCAGCCCGTTTCAACGAGATCTTTCGAGGAAGTCCTTTGTGGCCTGAGTCACGATGGAACCACTAGAAGCGTCTAAAGTGTGCTCCGCTGGGCCACACTTGAACAGACATTCTATCCCCCCCATGGCCCCACGGGGCTGACTGCCATGTAAATGGCTGGGTCTGGGAGGAGTGTGCAGAGGAAACAGACCCTTCAGACTCTGTACCTAGGGCAAAATCCAGCAACGACTCCCACCTGAGGATATTTACCTCTCTACAACGTCAAGTCCACCTCAGCAAAGACAACACCAACCACGGCTCCACGGTCTCCCGGGGCTGTCTCCTCGGCCTATCCTTAGTCTTCCAGACCAAGCCATCCAGACCAGCCACAGTCAGAGAGAGGCTCAAAACCTCCTCAGCAAAAGCGACACCAATGACGATGTGGCTGACGCCCAACGGCTGTCTCTTCAAAACCAGTCTGCCCAGACCAGCCGTAGGCAAACTGTCTGCTGAGTGACCAGTTCCTTTTAACGGGCATTCCAAACAACCAGCTAGGTTGCCTCTCACTGCGATTCTATCCCGCGTTTGAGGGGTTAACCACTACAACTCTCTGTTCTCAAAGGTTGGGCAAAATCGTGCCCTTTACATTAGGTAAACTCTATATACAACGATAACAAAAAAAACCAACAAACGAACAAAAAAACATACAAATAACAATGACAACAACCTTACTACTGACTTTTTTATCCCCCTGGCGATGATGCTGGCCGTTTCAGTACAAATTGTATCCCTGCTTCTGTAGAGGTGCTGTGCTTACGTCACTGATTCTTTTCCTTTAAACAATA
>JADBJO010016699.1:0-25000 GCA_016801955.1 Conus betulinus | reverse complement strand
ACGCCTTCATGGGTCATCATTCTGTCTCTGTCTATCACAGGACATTGACATAAAAACCTTCATGGGTCATCATTCTGTCTCCCTGTCACAGAAAGACATTCACACAGGCGTATGAAATTATTGTGTATATTAAACAAATATGATTGAAAGAAAGAGAAGAAATTTATGCATAGAAATGGTATAATAGGAGGTGTACACACACACACACACGCGCGCGCGTGCACACACACACACACACAAACACACACACACGCACACACACATGGTGGACCCTGTCTTGTTCAATACTCCCTGACTGACCACAGCACTGCTTTAGTCACAGAGGAGTGCGCCTGAGGACTTTTAAAGGTCTAAAAACATGTATGTTACGAACAGTGTGCGGCGCGGGCTTTGCTGTCTGACTCTCACCTGAAGAAGTGTGGATGCGTGTACGACTTTTTCCCTACACACCCCCACACTCGTGTGAAAAAAAAAACTGCATCTATACTCCCTATCTCAACACCCCTTTTCGAACGTTCTGATTTCCCCCATAGCTGAGTGTTTTTTTTTTTTTTTTGCCACACCCTAGATCAAGAGAAAGAGATCAGACCGAATATTACTAACACACCATGATCAGTCCTCCTCAGACATTCTGAATCAAATCTGATCACCTTCGTCCCGGAGTCAACTTTTCCCTTTTTTAACAGTGACACACATAGTGACACACATAGTGACAGACATAGTGACACACATAGTGACACAAGGACCGAGTTGAGGAGTGCGTCTGCCCGTATCGTGTGTCATGGGGCACTGTCATTCACTGACACACACAGTGACACACACAGTGACACATACAGTGACACACATAGTGACACACACAGTGACACACATAGTGACACAAGGACCGAGTTGAGGAGTACGTCTGCCCGTATCATGTGTCATGGGGCACTGTCATTCAGTTGTGTACAAAGTAGGGAAGAGAAGGAGAGAGCTGGATTAAGGAAGTTGGGGGGGGGGGGGGGGGGGGTGTTACCGGTGTCAAGTGGCATGAAATGCATTATCAAAACATTCCGCTGCCTCTTTGCTGTCGCTGACTTGCGAGCGAACGAAAGGCGCGCGCACAACACACACACACACACACACACACAAACGCGCGCGCGCGCGTGCAGACCCCCGCCCCCCTCCCCCAGTACTGCACTGACCTCAACAACACGTGATGAAATAACGACATTTGGCTTGAAAGGGCAACTTTTCACCATGAACCGATGCAACAGCAAGAGTACCAATAGACAGTACATATTGGAACAACGTGTGTTGAGACAACAGCAAGTTATCCAATAGACAGTACATATTGGGACAACGTGTTGAGACAACAGCAAGAATACCAATAGACAGTACATTTTTGACACCACGTGTTGAGACAACAGCAAGAATACCAATAGACAGTACATATTGGAACAACGTGTTGAGACAACAGCAAGTTATCCAATACACAGTACATATTGGAACAACGTGTTGAGACAACAGCAAGTTATCCAATAGACAGTACATATTGGAACGCCACGTGTTGAGACAACAGCAAGTTATCCAATAGACAGTACATATTGGAACACAGCGTGTTGAGACAACAGCAAGTTATCCAATATACAGTACATACTGGAACAACGTGTTGAGACAACAGCAAGTTATCCAATATACGGTACATATTGGAACAACGTGTTGAGACAACAGCAAGTTATCCAATATACGGTACATATTGAAACACAACATGCTAAGAAGGCTAAACGAAGTCTATCAGGGAACTCTTGTCAGTTTTAAAAACATTTTTATTAGCTTTTTGCAATGCTTTTTTTTTACAGTGAAAAAGAAAAATAAAGAAAAAAAAATATGTACAAACATCACCTCCCAACTTTCCCTCACACACACACACATTCCCCGTTCCCTCCCACCCCAATTCTCTCCCCCTCCCCTCCTTCAGTCAAGCTGTTGACAGCATGTTGAACAGACCTCGTTCATACATGTAGCTCCATGCAAGAGGATGGCTACATATGGAAACCCGTGTTCAGAGATATCCCACCCACCAGATGTGATCGTTGAATTTCTGAAAGAGATAAAATAAGAAAAAAAAAATCATCCCATCAAAGATTTTACAGAAGAAAGATTTTTGACGAATTTTCCAGTGTTTTTTAGTAGGTGTATTCTTAAAGGGTTGTGCGATTTAAAATTCCCCCCCCCCCCCCCCCCCCCATGACTTGTGAGTAGACTTCAGCGTTGTGACAGGCCTGACGTGGCCCCTTCGGTCGGCTGGGGTGTATTTCACGGTGGCAAACAATTTGTGGAAGACTGGGCCTACGTGCGAATCAGAAGATGCTAATTGTTACGTGAAGGGTGTCGGAGGGTGACATCAGAAGATGCTAATTGTTACGTGAAGGGTGTTGGAGGCTGACATCAGAAGATGCTAATTGTTACGTGAAGGGTGTTGGAGGTTGAAATCAGAAGATGCTAATTGTTACGTGAAGGGTGTTGGAGGTTGAAATCAGAAGATGCTAATACTTACGTGAAGGGTGTTGGAGGTTTGAAATCAGAAGATGCTAATTGTTACGTGAAGGGTGTCGTCGGAGGGTGACATCAGAAGACGCTAATTGTTACGTGAAGGGTGTTGGAGGTTGAAATCAGAGAAGATGCTACTAATTACGTGAAGGGTGTTGGAAGGTGACATCAGAAGACGCTAATTGTTACGTGAAGGGTGTTGGAGGTTGACATCAGAAGATGCTAATTGTTACGTGAAGGGTGTTGGAGGTTGAAATCAAAAGATGCTAATAATTACGTGAAGGGTGTTGGAGGTTGAAATCAGAAGATGCTAATTGTTACGTGAAGGGTGTCGGAGGGTGACATCGGAAGATGCTAATTGTTACGTGAAGGGTGTTGGAGGGTGACATCAGAAGATGCTAATTGTTACGTGAAGGGTGTTGGAGGGTGACATCAGAAGACGCTAATTGTTACGTGAAGGGTGTTGGAGGTTGACATCAGAAGACGCTAATTGTTACGTGAAGGGGGTTGGAGGGTGACATCAGAAGACGCTAATTGTTACGTGAAGGGTGTTGGAGGTTGACATCAGAAGATGCTAATTGTTACGTGAAGGGTGTTGGAGGTTGAAATCAGAAGATGCTAATTGTTACGTGAAGGGTGTTGGAGGTGACATCAGAAGATGCTAATACTTACGTGAAGGGTGTTGGAGGTTGAAATCAGAAGATGCTAATTGTTACGTGAAGGGTGTCGGAGGGTGACATCAGAAGACGCTAATTGTTACGTGAAGGGTGTTGGAGGTTGAAATCAGAAGATGCTACTAATTACGTGAAGGGTGTTGGAGGTGACATCAGAAGACGCTAATTGTTACGTGAAGGGTGTTGGAGGGTTGACATCAGAAGATGCTAATTGCTACGTGAAGGGTGTTGGAGGTTGAAATCAAAAGATGCTAATAATTACGTGAAGGGTGTTGGAGGTTGAAATCAGAAGATGCTAATTGTTACGTGAAGGGTGTTGGAGGGTGAAATCAGAAGATGCTAATTGTTACGTGAAGGGTGTGTGGAGGGTGACATCAGAAGATGCTAATTGTTACGTGAAGGGTGTTGGAGGGTGACATCAGAAGACGCTAATTGTTACGTGAAGGGTGTTGGAGGGTGACATCAGAAGACGCTAATTGTTTCGTGAAGGGTGTTGGAGGGTGACATCAGAAGATGCTAATTGTTACGTGAAGGGTGTCGGAGGGTGACATCAGAAGATGCTAATTGTTACGTGAAGGGTGTTGGAGGGTGACATCAGAAGACGCTAATTGTTACGTGAAGGGTGTCGGAGGGTGACATCAGAAGACGCTAATTGTTACGTGAAGGGTGTTGGAGGTTGACATCAGAAGATGCTAATTGTTACGTGAAGGGTGTCGGAGGGTGACATCAGAAGATGCTAATTGTTACCTGAAGGGTGTTGGAGGTTGAAATCAGAAGATGCTAATTGTTACGTGAAGGGTGTCGGAGGGTGACACATCAGAAGACGCTAATTGTTACGTGAAGGGTGTCGGAGGGTGACATCAGAAGACGCTAATTGTTACGTGAAGGGTGTCGGAGGGTGACATCAGAAGACGCTAATTGTTACGTGAAGGGTACTGGAGGGTGACATCAGAAGATGCTAATTGTTACGTGAAGGGTGTTGGAGGATGACATCAGAAGATGCTTATTGTTACGTGAACGGTGTTGGAGGGTGACATCAGAAGATGCTAATTGTTACGTGAAGGGTGTTGGAGGGTGACATCAGAAGACGCTAATTGTTACGTGAAGGGTGTCGGAGGGTGACATCAGAAGACGCTAATTGTTACGTGAAGGGTGTCGGAGGGTGACATCAGAAGACGCTAATTGTTACGTGAAGGGTGTCAGAGGGTGACATCAGAAGACGCTAATTGTTACGTGAAGGGTGTCGGAGAGTGACATCAGAAGACGCTAATTGTTACGTGAAGGGTACTGGAGGTGACATCAGAAGATGATAATGTTACGTGAAGGGTGTTGGAGGGTGACATCAGAAGATGCTAATTGTTACGTGAAGGGTGTTGGAGGGTGACATCAGAAGATGCTAATTGTTACGTGAAGGGTGTTGGAGGGTGACATCAGAAGATGCTAATTGTTACGTGAAGGGTGTTGGAGGGGTGAAGTGGGAGGTAGGTGAGGAGCAGAGGTAGCGGGAGGTGGAGGGGAGGGAGGGAGGGGAAATCGGGGGTGGGGGCGACGGGGGGGGGGGGGGGAGCGCATACTTTTGTCAAAAATCCCCTCTGACTTCAGGCCCCGAAAGATGACATTTCTCTTGTCCGCATCCTCCCTTGACAACACTGACAACACAGACAACACTGGCAACACAGACAAACAGGCTGTGGCCCAGTGACAGACTTGGCTGCTTACGGTTTAACCCTCTCTCTCTCTCTCTCTCTCTCTCTCTCTCTCTCTCAGTCACTGTCTGTCTGTCTGTCTGTCTGTGTCTGTCTGTCTTGGTCGCTGTCTGTCTGACTCTCTGTCCGTTTAATGCCTCTGTCCGACTTAAAGGGCATGTTGTGCACATCGACCCTTGCTGATGAGTATCCAAGCAACCCTTTTTTTTTTTTTCACAAATACAGATCTGTTTTAAAACCGAACTGGTCTCTGACTCCGACAACACTGCAACCAGATGCCTGTATTTCACAAAGCACTGATTTTCTGCAGATCTCATCGATCTACTCACAAAAGGCCTGTAATTGATCGAGTTTGATCCCACATGCCGCTTCAAAGGACTGTATAATTGAATACGAAGCTTTTTCTCGAAGATTTAGATTCTTATATATTTTTGAGTTGACATTCCAAAGCACATCATGGCCTTGGTACAGTTCAATCAAATGTTTGGTCTCCGAATCGGGCAGTCTGACCGTCTTGCTGGACGACGCCATTTTTCCGTTTGCCGTAGGTGTTGGCTCAATGCTGAGCGTTGATTGGTTGGAGGACACTAACTGTCCGTTTCGAATAGATCACGGTCTATATCGAACGGTCGGTCGGGTTTAACTGGATGCCGAAGTCCGTTCGAGATGTACATTTACTACGACAGACGCTACGTTTAGGATCGGGTTCGACCGGTACTCTCGAAGCGTGCGGACGGGGAGGCTCGTGTGTCAGCCGCTTTTGACAGCAAGCCAGGAAACTAATTGCTCAAGACACGCCCTTCCTCCCGACCCTGGTTCAGTTGCTGAGGCCAGGTAGACCGAGAGGGCTTTCCCTTCTCTCTTTGGGCCTAACAACTGGTGGCTTGCCGTACAACATATGGCGAAACACGCCCCTTCCTCACGCTGAAGGTTGCTGTGTAATCTGATGCCACTTCTTCACTGCATGACCTGCTGGTTTAAATGACTGTACTTCTCTTTGCAGTCACGTAGTTTTACCATAAATGTCAACATTTGAGCAACAACAAGCTTGTGCTAATGTGTTCAAATGCTTCTGAATACGTATATGACAATGGACAATGGTGTGTGTGCGTGGACAATGTGTGTGTGTGTGTGTGTGTGTGTGTGTGTGTGTGTGTGTGTGTGTGTGTGTGTGTGTGTGTGTGTGTGTGTGTGTGTGTGTGTGTGAGAGAGAGAGAGAGAGAGAGAGAGAGAGAGAGAGAGAGAGAGAGAGAGAGAGAGAGTCCTGCTCTAAAGATTTCATTATGGAAGACATTTAGAATGGCCTGCTCATCGTCACAGATTGTCCAGCAGGGCACAAGGTGACGTCCATCGACAGGATCTGGCCCACGGATGGTGGATCCACCCCCGGATCTCCAACAACTGAATCAGCTGTCAGGCGTGAGACCATAGCCAGCTTGGAAAAGCCACAGAAGTGTGTGTAGTTTTTGAAGAAAAAAAAAAGACGAAATGAACAGTGATGACAAACAGGAATTCAGTTTGGTCTTCATGGAGATTCTTCCATGGATACATACCCATGCCTTTCTGCTCCGTCTTCACTGAGGTCGGCATGGAGATGTCTTCCTTGGATATATATACCCATGCCTTTCTGCTCCGTCTTCACTGAGGGTCGGCATGGAGATGTCTTCCTTGGATATATATATCCATGCCTTTCTGCTCCGTCTTCACTGAGGTCGGCATGGAGATGTCTTCCTTGGATATATATACCCATGCCTTTCTGCTCCGTCTTCACTGAGGTCGGCATGGAGATGTCTTCCTTGGATATATATACCCATGCCTTTCTGCTCCGTCTTCACTGAGGTCGGCATGGAGATGTCTTCCTTGGATATATATATCCATGCCTTTCTACTCCGTCTTCACTGAGGTCGGCATGGAGATGTCTTCCTTGGATATATATACCCCTGCCTTTCTTCCTTCCGTCTTCACTGAGGTCGGCATGGAGATGTCTTCCTTGGATATATATATACCCCTGCCTTTCTGCTCCGTCCGTTCACTGAGGTCGGCATGGAGATGTCTTCCTTGGATATATATACCCATGCCTTTCTGCTCCGTCTTCACTGAGGTCGGCATGGAGATGTCTTCCTTGGATATATATACCCCATGCCTTTCTGCTCCGTCTTCACTGAGGTCGGCATGGAGATGTCTTCCTTGGATATATATACCCCATGCCTTTCTGCTCCGTCTTCACTGAGGTCGGCATGGAGATGTCTTCCTTGGATATATATACCCATGCCTTTCTGCTCCGTCTTCACTGAGGTCGGCATGGAGATGTCTTCCTTGGATATATATCCATGCCTTTCTACTCCGTCTTCACTGAGGTCGGCATGGAGATGTCTTCCTTGGATATATATACCCCTGCCTTTCTGCTCCGTCTTCACTGAGGTCGGCATGGAGATGTCTTCCTTGGATATATATACCCCTGCCTTTCTGCTGCTCCGTCTTCACTGAGGTCGGGCATGGAGATGTCTTCCTTGGATATATATATCCATGCCTTTCTGCTCCGTCTTCACTGAGGTCGGCATGGAGATGTCTTCCTTGGATATATATACCCTGCCTTTCTGCTCCGTCTTCACTGAGGTCGGCATGGAGATGTCTTCCTTGGATATATATACCCATGCCTTTCTGCTCCGTCTTCACTGAGGTCGGCATGGAGATGTCTTCCTTGGATATATATATCCATGCCTTTCTACTCCGTCTTCACTGAGGTCGGCATGGAGATGTCTTCCTTGGATATATATACCCCTGCCTTCTGCTCCGTCTTCACTGAGGTCGGCATGGAGATGTCTTCCTTGGATATATATACCCCTGCCTTTCTGCTCCGTCTTCACTGAGGTCGGCATGGAGATGTCTTCCTTGGATATATATATCCCATGCCTTTCTGCTCCGTCTTCACTGAGGTCGGCATGGAGATGTCTTCCTTGGATATATATACCCCTGCCTTTCTGCTCCGTCTTCACTGAGGTCGGCATGGAGATGTCTTCCTTGGATATACATACCCATGTCTTTCTACTCCGTCTTCACTGAGGTCGGCATGGAGATGTCTTTCCTTGGATATATATACCCCCCTGCCTTTCTGCTCCGTCTTCACTGAGGTCGGCATGGAGATGTCTCCTTGGATATACATACCCATGTCTTTCTACTCCGTCTTCACTGAGGTCGGCATGGGTCCAGAGAGAAACACTGCCATGTCACGTGACTGAGAAGTCACTGCTTTGTTCAGCTCGTCTCTGACAAACCGCAACATTACGGGGATCTACAACAAATGAACATCATTACGGGGATCTACAACAAATAAACATCATTACGGGGATCTACAACAAATGAACATCATTACGGGGATCTACAACAAAAAATGATTACGGGGATCTACAACAAATGAACATCATTACGGGGATCTACAACAACAAATGAACGTCATTACGGGGATCTACAATAAATGAACATCATTACTTTGATGTACATCAAATGAACGTCATTACGGGGATCTACAACAAATGAACATCATTACGGTGATCTACAAGAAATGAACACCATTACGGGGATCTACAACAAATGAACGTCATTACGGGGATTGCAACAAATGAACAAGCTGCAGAAAAGAATGTGTTAGTGTTCACGCAAGCACGCGCGCGCCCCGCTTGTGTGTGTGTGTGTGTGTGTGTGTGTGTGTGTGTGTGTGTGTGTGTGTGTGTGTGTGTGTGTGTGTGTGTAATAAATATAATAAACTAACATGATAACAATGACAGACATCGAGACGTACAATTATCAGATATACGGAAAGAATACAGCCTATAATTATTGTGGAAGATTTTCATGACCAAAGACAACTCTGCTTTATATTTGCTCACTGGTCCCCACTCCAACCCCCGCCTCCCGTCCTTCCGTCTGAAAAAAATATCACAGCTCTACCGTGTTTCCTACGAACCGGACATCCTTGTCTGTGAAAACCTCTCAACCTGGTGATAAAATGTATTTTGGGCATGTCACTGCTATTTGGCTGATGTCCGTCCGGCATCTTTGTTCTCTTTGTTACGTCACTCGTTCCGCTCCCGTGCTCATGACAAAGATTCGCATTTGTCAAAATGTAAAAGCGCACCTCTGTGTTCATGAAAATGAGTGATGAATTTACGACTCACTCGTGACCACGTGCAAACGTGCAATAAACTTGCCATATGTGAATTTAAAAAAAAAAAAAAAAAAAAAGCCAAGAAGGGTAACTCTTGCTGACATGATGAAACAAAACACGCGCCCATAACCCCAAAGGAATGCTGCTTACGACACCGAATCGCTTAGCAGATGTGACAGCACAGAGCACACCGAACAAACAAGGAAACCTTCCCCATACATGTGCTGGGTGATTCGGTGTTAAGACAGTATTCGTTTGAAGGTATGGGGTGTATTCCTTTCATCATGGAAGAGTTACCTACTTGCTTGATATCTACTGTATGTACTGTTCCCTATCACATCTAAGAGTTCCTTTCTTGACGTATGTGATTTCGCCGGAAACAAAGGTTGTGGTTTTTTTTGTTTTTTCTAAGAAATTATTGATGAATCTTAATAATTGCCCATCCATTTTTTCGCAGCGCGAAGGTGTCAAGAAATTGTTTCTTGTCGAGAATGTCACCAAGTGGAGTGAAGCTTTTAATTTGTCGAGGTTTGAAAAGTTTTATTGTAATCGGGAGCCTAAAGGATGGTGTCCTAAGGATGTACCTCGCACAGGTGCTCATCACAGGTGCATCATCACTGAGAGAGAGAGAGAGAGAGAGAGAGAGAGAGAGAGAGAGAGAGAGAGAGAGAGAGAGAGAGAGAGAGAAGAGAGAGGAGGATGAGAGAGAGAGAGAGAGAGAGAGAGAGAGAGAGAGAGAGAGAGAGAGAGAGAGAGAGAGAGAGAGACAGAGAGAGAGAGAGACAGACAGAGACAGACAGGGAGAGGGAGAGATGGAATGAGAAGAGAGAGAGAGAGAAAGAAGAGACAAGAGAGTTAACAGGCATCTCAGTATGACAGAGAGAGAGAGAGAGAGAGAGAGACAGACAGACGACAGACAGACAGACAGCGATTCTGAGGGAGAGATGGCGAGCCTGTCTGAAAGAAGAGATTCTGCGTTAGTCAGGCATTCTGAGAGAGCCGCGATTCTGACAGTCGTGATTCTGAGAGCCGCGATTCTGACAGTCGCGATTCTGACAATCGTGATTCAGTGTGATTCTGACAGTCGTAATTCTGACAGTCGTGATTCTGACAATCGTGATTCTGACAGCTGTGGCTCTGACAAACGTGATTCGGACAGCTGTGATTCTGACCACTTGATCCCGACACCTGTAAATCGGACTGCTGTAGTGACAGTCATGAATCAGACAGCTGTTTGAGACAGGAAGAGGGGCAGGGTGGTGGTAGAAATTGGGGTGGGGTGGGGAAGGAGAGTAAAGATAAGGGTTCTGACAGAGAGAAGTTGCGTAGAACGACAGAACTTTAATCCCAGTTCGCTGTGTTCACACCGGGATGGAGCTCCCCCCTCCCCCGCCCTCTCTCTCTCTCCCTATATATATATATATATATATATATATATATATATATATGTGTGTGTGTGTGTGTGTGTGTGTGTGTGTGTGTGTGTGTGTGTGTGTGTGTGTGTGTGTGTGTGTGTGTGTGTGTGTGTGTGTGTGTGTGTGTGTGTGTGTGTGTGTGTGTGTGTGTGTGTGTGTGTGTGAGCTGAAGCCGGATCCAGCGACAACGGTAAAGGTCATGTAGATTTCTGTAATGAGCTGGAGGCCACCCCGGAAGATAACAGGGTGTCTATTCACCAGCTGTGCATGCCCGGCATATCTATCCTCTTTTGTTGAAAAAAGAAATGGGAGGAGGGGGGAGGGAGGAGACTGGGCACCCAGGACCCCCCTCGCATTCCTCCTCTTCTCCCCCTCACCATTCTCCACACGCGTCCCCTAACAGTCCATCCTGACGCAGACGAAGGCGAGATAGGCTTCAAGTTAGGGTGCCCGCACACGTCGCAAGTTTCAGGCGTTGGCGGGCTGAGCCACTCTTGGCTCAAGCACTGCTCGAGCCTGTCCAACAGAGGAGTGGAGAGTTGGTGCATAGTCAATGTTCTATACGGGTACCTTTCCCTATCAACGTTGCTCGACAGACAATAAAGATTATACAAAATTAAAATGAAATAAAAGGACTGTAAGGTGGCTGCTGCAACTTCTGTATGACGTAGGTAGTGGGGGGTATGGTGGTGGTGTGTGTGTATGTGTGTGTGTGTTGGTGGAAGATATTGCCGACTGGCGTTGAAGTGATGGGTATGTATATTTGTGCTACTGCTGGATGTTGATGCCTTGGGGCTGTAGCGTACCAAGTTTGGCAATGAGATGGGACTCTTGCGCTGTACGTTCAAAGCTGTTACTCTGTGATTGCCAGAGTGCCAAGACTTTCACTTGGTTGATGTTGTGTTGGGGGTGGTTGAATGTAGGGCAACGGGTTTGGGTCGGTGGTGGTGGATGTCAGCCAGGTGTTCAGAGATGTATGTCTCAAGTGTGCGGGATGTTTCACCTACATAGATCTTGCCATACAGCTGGCAGTGGATAGCGTATACAATGTTGCGGCTTTGACAGGAGAATGTGCGTTTAATTGTGAATTTATATATGTATACATTCTCTCTCTGTCTCTGTCTCTCGTGTGTGTGTGTGTGTGTGTGTGCGTGCGTGCGTGCGTGCGTGCGTGCGTGCGTGCGTGCGTGTGTGTGTGTGTGTGTGTGTGTGTGCGCGCGCGCGCGCGCGTGGTGAATATTCTACCATTTGTGTGGAGAAAAATCCAATATTTGGCTTTTTTCGCCCTTGCTTAAGAGCCGAGAGTTGTCAGGACATAGACCGTTACGACACAGGCAGCGTTGTCACTGATTGTGAAACACAGACACTGTCACTGACATCATGAGGACTTTGGAAGTGAACATTTATACTGTCAATGGTGCCATCTCAATGTGGGGAATACACATTGAATACTGTCATTGAGTCATCACATCTAGGATGGTTCACATAGAATACTATCGCTGGTGCTGTAACAACTTTGATGGAACATAACATATATATTGTCATTTGAGTCATCACTATTTGGATGGAACACATTAATTACTGTCACTGTTGCCACCACAACATGGATAGAACACATGATTAAATACTGTCACTGCTGTCAGCACATCATGGATAGAACACATGATTAAATACTGTCATTGTTGTCACCACAACATGGATAGAACACATGATTAAATACTGTCACTGTTGACACCACAACATGGATAGAACACATGATTAAATACTCTCACTGTTGACACCACAACATGGATAGAACACATGATTAAATACTGTCACTGTTGACACCACAACATGGATAGAACACATGATTAAATACTGTCATTGTTGTCAGCACATCATGGATAGAACACATGATTAAATACTGGATAGAACATGGATAGAACACATGATTAAATACACATAATGATGGAAGAATTGTTAACCTGCACTTGTTTTCCCCCACTACTTAATTGTTCAACATGATTAAATACTGTCATTGTTGTCAGCACAACATGGATAGAACACACATGATTAAACACTGTCACTGTTGACACCACAACATGGATAGAACACATGATTAAACACTGTCATTGTTGACACCACATCATGGATAGAACACATGATTAAATACTGTCATTGTTGTCACTACAACATGGATAGAACACATGATTAAATACTCTCACTGTTGCCACCACAACATGGATAGAACACATGATTAAACACTGTCACGTGTGCCATAACCACTTGATTGAACTCTGCCACTGTCGTCAGCACAACCGGATTAAAGACATTAAATACTGTCAGTGCTGTCAGTACGAGTTTTGTCAATGCTGTCAGTATGAGGTGAGTGCTGTACATGACATTCTGTCAGTGGTGTAATGCTGTCACTGTCAGCACGAGGTGAGTGCTGTACATGACTTTAAGTCAGTGGTGTAATGCTGTCACTGTCAGCACGAGGTGAGTGCTGTACATGACATTCCGTCAGTGGTGTAACCACAACTTTGATGATTCCCATTAAATGCTGCCAGCCTTGTTATCACACTCTTTCACTGATGTTAGATACTGTCACGGGTGTTATCACAGCTTGGATGATACATGTTACATTCGGTCATCAACGTCTGTCACTGGTGTTACCACACGCTTAGTGATACCAACTAAATGCTGTAAATGAGGTCAGATCTAGTTTCAAAGTGATGCGATTGTTGGCGGAAAGTTAAATACGTTTGAAAAAACAAGTCATAACCCTCCGCCCCCAAAAACGTAGACAAAACGAATCACAAGACAAAACAAGACGCCTTTCGACCTCCTAGGTCTTCTTCAGGCAAGATGCACAAGACTCAGGACAACGAAAAAATGAACGAGCAATCATTTCTCTTCATCCAGTTCGGCGCAAAATGGACGTTGAATGATGAGGTCACAGGTGTCATGACCGTTTGGGTGGTATATCTTAAGTACAGTGACCACAACTTTGACAGTGAACATCAAATCCTGTCACTGGTGTCATGACGACTTTGACAGTACAGACTAAATTCAGTCATTGGTGTCGTCGTGACTGTGGCAGTACTCATTAAATACTGTGACTTGTGTCACCAGGGTAAAGTGATACACGCATTGAATACTTTCAAGGTGTTGCCACACCTAGCGTGGCTACACTGTGGTATTGACACTTGTGTCGCTGCATTTTTGGTGATACACATCAAGTGTTGTCACTGGTGTCACCACAACTCGGGCGTGAATAAAGGTCACAAAAGTGGTGGGGTCCAACTGAAAAAAAAAAAACGATAACTTTTTTTTTATCTCAACAAAAATGGTTTACTTTGGCGACAAAACTGCATGATGACAAAAGTTGATGAAAGTGGTGAGACATAACAACAAAAGCATTGCTATGTGCTGACAACAAAATCTTTGAAGCATGATAAGGTGGTAACCAGGATGGAAGCTAAAGTAGCGAGTGCTCAGAGTCCTTCCCCTTTACAACAAGCGTGACGTCGTCATGGAGAAAAGATGGCCTGGTGATGAAGGCAGTGGGACAAGACGAAGTGCAAAGCGCCTCCAGCTACTACTACACCAGAGAACCCCCTTCTTCCTCCAACTTCACACACTGTATGCAGCACTTTCTTCTGTCCACCTTGCATCCTACGATCACCTCCCCTTCCTTCCTCCTTCCCCTTCATCGCCCTTCTGCTATTGTCCCTCACTGATTTGACGACCCTAGCTCCTCCTATCCACCCTATACAAAGGGACATGAGGAATTCCCTTGGTCACGCTATCTGCACAAATGCTGTTTATCATTCTTTGCTTTCATGCTGCACATGCTGCACATCTGTCGCTGATGTGTGAGGATGAATATCGCTGGTACATCTTTCCCTCCGCTCTCCTTTGAGCGTGGAAAGTTGAATAAAAACGCCAAGATTGGCATGAAGTAATACGTAGCCTTTAACTGGAGCTGTTACACTGCCCCTGGATATGCAGGTATTAGGGGAAAGGAGCCGTGTCTCGCTGACGACTCCGATACAGCGGACGAAAGGCCTAGGAGCAGGCAATATAAGTAGATCTGCCTTCAAGAGGGATTATGATGGTTCTCTCATGCAGCTAGTGAAGGGTTTTCGTATTTTTAATATATTCTCTTAATTTTATGTTCCCGCTTTCTTCATCTTCATCCCCACCAAAATCTTTGCCAAGCCATTACTATATGATGGAAGAATTGTTGTTGTTTTTTTTTTCAATTTTAATTTTCTCCTTTGCTTCCTTGCAAAGACAAAACATTTTACATAAATTCATAGCATTTCAGTTTTTCACACCAGTATGTAGTTCACACCATTTATGTGTCAACAGCCAAACGCGTACATTTCAACCAGGTACCATAAACAGTTTCCGTATCATGTGTCAGCTTATTTGCAAGGCAGGGTTTTCAAAAATTGATTAAATACAAATAGACAACAAAAAAAACAAAGCAAAAAAAAACAGAATCAGTAGAAGAGAGAGAGAGAGAGAGAGAGAGAGAGAGAGAGAGAGAGAGGGGGGGGGGGGGGGGGGGAAGGAGGATAAGACACCGACAAAGCCACAAGGGGATCCATACGTGCATGCATAATAAGTGATACAGAGACAGACAAGTCCCTCAACATGCACATCAAATCCAAAAATTACACTTCTATTGAAGATTGGTATAACTGCCATTTTTCATGCAGTTTTTGAATCGACTTTACGCTTTTTGCGTCTTGCTGTTCAAGATTATATCTTGTCTTTAAATAGTGTAGAAAGTTTATTACAATTGGAAGTTTTTTTCTCACATTTGCATTTATAGATGGAATATTTGGCTAGAAGTAAAATAAAGTCAAAGGGTTCATCACTTCTAAAATTATTTGAATGCCCAAATAATACCAATTCAAGTGACAAATTTAAAGAATCCACATGCTGACATTTCCTTTTATTATTGCTTGAAGTTGTTGCCAAAAATGTGCCGCATGCTCACATAACCAGAACAGATGCTCAATGTTTTCTCTTTTCTGTATTACAAAAATGTACAACGATCATTCGGTTCAATTCTCATTTTGGACAGCACAATATTTGTACCCAGTATACAGTGTAGAATTCGTATCTGAAACCATGTAAGTTTTATTTCTTTTATTTTTTGTACGTTTTTTTAAATGACATCCCATTCCAATTGCTGTTCAAGTTTTTCATTCCACTTATTGCAATAAGCAGGGTTTATGATGACACACAGAAGGGCATCATAATAAACACGTTGCCCCTCTGCTGACTGAACAGATAAATTTCCATAATTTAGACCTTTCTTCATTCTTGTTATTTGTCATTGTTACTGCAGGTTTCCGAATATATGCGTTTACTTCTCTTACCTATCCAGTATACGAGATAAAGTCAATGCAAAATCCATATTTGTTATTAAACTCTCTATATGCCCAAAACGTACCATCTTCTTTTATAATATGTCCAATTGTATGTATATTTTTTTGTCGAACAGACTTTGATAAAATTTTTGTTTGTTTGTTTATCTTAATATTTTCATTATAAAATACATTTTCGGAAGCCATTTCTTCGGAAATGCAAGGTAGAATCCTTTGGCAAAATTACTTATATAGCCTCAGATACATCAGCCCCATATTTGTTTTCGGGATAATTGGCCTAGAGGAAGACTACAACCATTTTTTTCTAGATGATCTATTCTTGGAAAACTTGCCAAAGTAATACTTTTTCCACTTGGAGACGATATTCTTTTCTATGATCCATGCATGTTTTTTAATGCAAAGATACTAGTATATATAAAAATGTTTCTTCTTGGCACACCAAGTCCTCTCATTCATTATGTTTTTAACCACAGTTTTTCTATTAATACAATCCTGTTTTCTATTCAAAACAAATCGAAATACTGAGTTTTTGAATAGCATTAATTACATCATCACGAGGATTGGATGTAGAATCCAGAGATGAATTAGTTTGGACAAGATTAAAAACTTTAAAACAGCCACCCTGCCAAGTGCCAATCTGTCTCTTTCTTTAAACCATACCTTATATAGCATTCTTATTTCAAGAAACCTAGCCTGTATGTTCATTTCTGAGCAATCAGCAAGAGCGTTGGTAAATAAAATACCCAGAATTATAACTGTGTGGATTCCACTGTAAACGTGTGTTGCATATAGCGAATATTCGAGTTTTTCTCTTTATTTTTCCTTAAAAAGCTCCTACTGCCGAGCCATATAGCACTTATTTTTTCTGTGTTTAATATCAAACCTGATTTTCTCCCAAACCTATCAACTGTATGTTTGGGCCCGTCAGAGTTGCCTCAAAAACAGACACTTTGTCACCTTCAAACATGATTTCTGCATCGTCCGCATATTGTGAAATTTTGTGTTCTGTATTATTAATTTGGATCCCTTTTATACGATTATATTATCTTTCACATAATGGCAAGTATTTTCCACGCACAAAATAATATGCAGGCTGAAACTGGGTCACCCTCCTGCCTGCATCCACGACCTACAGGAAACCAATTAGATGCCTGTCCTTCATTTGGCAAGAACAGTTGGGCTTAATATTATTATAAAAAGTACCTATCCATTATTTACGTATATCTGGTCCAAATCCAAATGGGACTACAAGCACTTTATTCATAAAACCCCAGTCAAGTGAATCGAAGGCTTTTTTCGAAATCTAAGCATAAAGCAAACCAGGCAGCTGGTGTGTTTGCAAGTAGTTAATTAAGTCATAGATTAATGTAATATTATATCTGATATATCTGTTGGCCATAAATCCTGTTTGGTCTTCATTAATCAAGCCTGGAAGAACCATTTTTTAGTCTATTCGCAGCACATGCTGACCCTATCTTATAAACAACATTTAAAAGAGTGACTGGCCTCCAGTTTTTGATGGCATCTTGAGATTTTATCACCTTTAGAATACAAACTATAATTCCTTCTTTTTTTGTGTGGTGGACAGCTCGCCTAGTTGAAAACCTTCATGTAAGGATCAGACCACGAATATTACAAGTGATGGCCAAAATGTTTTTTGAAAAACTCAACAGTAAAATCCGTCTGATCCAGGGATTTTTAAATTGTTTTTCATCTTTTTAAAGTGCATAGCCAGCCTCATGCCATCCATAGACATTTCTCCTTCTAATTGTACCCTTTTCCTTGGTCTGTTAAGACATGAGGTAAGTAATCCATTTCAGCTATTGCGCACACTTAATCCGTCCTCAACTTTGTCTTTGACCTGTACAATTTTCATAAAATTTCTTCACTTCTTGTTGGATCCTTTCGTCATCAAATATTTCTAAACCATCGTCTGATGTTAACTTTGCCATATTTTTTTGTTTAAGAAATTCCTCCTTTTTTCAAGCGAGCAAAATAATTACTGATTGACCTTTTCCTTCCCTTTCTGCTATCCAACACACTCGCCCGTGATCGAATCAACCACCCCCCCTGCATTTTAGCTTCCCCCTTTTAGTCTAACTAGCTCCTCTTTGTCCTGCTATAACTAATGTCTTTATTCATCAGTCAACTGTTCCTTCTTCTCTCTAACTCGTCAATATTCACTTGTAAACGCTTCTGTTTTTTCATTACTTTTGAGCGTTTCTTTCTCTGTTGCAAATGCTGTAGTTTTACTTCTTATGTTCATGAGTAAAACATCTAAAAGCAGTTGATCTGAAATAGTAAAGTGAATTTTGTGAAACGCTCAATAAATGATAGTTGTTCCCTTGAATAGGCCAGTAACTGCATGTCTCTTCTATTACAGTTTTAGTTTCCTCCTTAATTCATTCAAATGTACTGTTTTGTCCTTCAACAAGGAACAATTAAATTTCCAGAAGGGGTATCGTTTAGTTTCTTTAGCAAAGGTTAAAAGTCAGAAATAATCATTGAATGAATCTGTCCTGTATCCTGCCTCAATATCTGCATCCAGTGACAAAGGTAGACACAGTCTGAAACTAGAAAAAAAAAAATCAAGTCTACTTTGTTGCAGAGGGGAGGCTCTTTGGCCATGTGTATCTTTTCAATTCAGGATTCAACATAGATCCTAAATTAAAAATCATCATGTCTTCAACTTGCTGTTGGTCTTTAACATTGTTATAATGCTTATAATTAAAATAATCTATTGAAAAATCTTGTACCAGGTTCCAGTCCCCCGCCAATTATAACGTTTTTTCAACACCCACATCCTTAATATTATCTTTTAGTTCAACAACAACAACAAAAAATCAGGATTATCATAATTTGGTTCATACAAGTTAATGATCAGCATCACATTATCCAAAATAGATACGACAGACAAGCAAAAATTGTAGTTTCCACCTGTATCTTTGTAAACATTCTTTACAAAAATTCAAAATTATTGTTAAAAAGAATCGCAAACGCCCTCTTGAATCAGACATATATGATGCAAAATATGCTTCATAACCCCATTCTGCTCTGATACACATTTCAAGCTTGGGGTCAAAATGGGTATCCTGTAAAAGATACACCCGCGAGAACGCTTTTTTCTCTTACACAGTGAAACGCATCCCTCCTCATTTTTTTTGATCCGCTAGGCCTTGGCAGTTCACTGAACATAACGTTACAGAGTTACTCATCTTAAATCTTTATAAGTGGAGGTAGAAACACACATACCTTGCAATTGACACAATATCCAACTGAAATACAGGCAGCTAAATACAGACAAAATCACCAGTCCCCTATGAGACAGCAGCAAAATCCTCACAAAGACATCTCTTCTCATTTAACCATTCGCTTCTCTCCACAAAGAAAAGACAACATCTCATTTAACAAGGATTTCCTGCACTTGAACATGACAAAGACCAAATGTATACAAGAAAAACAAACATGAAATAAAACAAAACAAAAATAATAAAGTAAAAAAAAAATCATCAAGGCTATAATAGCAAAACTTTGTTGAATTTTGGGGAGCGATGCGCTCATGTGCGCCAACAGCTATTGAGGAGATAATGAACCAATTATGAGGACAATTGACATAAGTGGTAAAAAGCACAGATGAAAACAAACAGTGGGGAAGACGGGAAGGACAGGACTGCAGCCATCTGTTCGCACCTGTGAGATCCGGAGGGTAGCGTGTGCTGTAGCACGTGCAATTAGACTCGCACCACGGCTTGCACGAGGGATTTCTTCAACTCGTGAAGTCGTATTCATCATGCCCACTACTACAAGCGTGCATGTCCTCAAGACCAGCTGCAAATGGGGTTAGCGGCGTAGTACGGGGGGGTGGGGGGGATGGGGGGGGGGGGGGGGGAGGGGGGGGGGGTGGGGGGGGAAGGGGGACACCCGGGGATCTGTGCGCGTCAACTCAAGCCTGTTATGTTATAAAAAAAAAAAAAAAAAAAAAAAAAAAAAAAAGACGAAGACGAGCCGCCCATGGCATGTGACATGTGTGCACGCTGCCGCGCAAATGAGATCCATCAATTTTGTAGTAAAGAGCTTTGAGGGATGTGACGGGCGAGAGAGAGAGAGATTACGAGAGAGAGAGGGAGAAATGGAGAGGAGGATAAGCGAAGGGATAGGAGCAAAAGCAAATACGCCAAGGCATACAAGTTTTTTTGCAACCCAGCGCTATCCACTGTCATGAATTACATTTTTTGGAAAAAAAAAACAAAAGCAAGGGAAGTACAACGTCGAGGTAAGAGGGAAAGAATGGGGTGAGGGGAAGGGAAGAGGTGAGTACAAGGGGTACAAGCTGGGCCCCTATATCTGCCGGGGGCCAATGCCAATCGATGATAAACTGCACAGGAACACATTACACTTTTCAAACGTTGAAAGCCAGCACCAACAATTTTGAATATCATTTTATACTTAAATATCTGCCACATCAAAATCATTGTGTGGCTATAAACAGTACATGAATATATACCTCATTGTAAGAGTGAGCTGGACTTATTTAGTTTTATCAATGATATAGCTTTCAAGAGAAATGTAACAGTCCATTAATAATGCAAGAACTACCACTTCGTTTGGTCATTGAGAATAAATGGCCAACCACACACACAACCCCCCTCCCCACAGTTTCTCATCCACCCACCTAAATCGAAAACAAAACTATTTTGTAATATATATATAATGTTGAACAATTAAGTAGTGGGAGGAAAACAAGTGCAAATTACCAATTCTTCCGTCATTATAGTAACGACTTGCAAAGATTTAAAATTCAGAGGGAAAAAAAAATGAAGATGAAGTAAAATAGAAAACGTATATCATAAATATGAAAACCCTTCACTGGCTGCATGAGAAAACTATCGCAATCCCTTTCAAAGGCAGATTATATACATGCGCCTGCTGCGAGGCCTTTTTGCTGGATCGGATTCATCAGGGAGACACGTCTGACTGTGCCTGCGTTTTTTGGCGTCAGATAGAAACACACCACAGTCCATAATTCTGTGGTGTTCCGACCGCCAAGGGTTCGAAAAAGAATCCAACAGCACCCCCCTAGAGCAGCCAGCGAAAGATAGTAGAATTAAACAAAACGAAAGTGTGGAGAGGAAAAAAGTAGTTGAAAACTAAAAACATTACGCAAACAGTGTAAAATGTAAGGGACAATCTTTGAGCCAATGCTTGAGGATCCATTTAAGGATGCAAGGGAGATCAAAAGATATGGAACAGTCCTGAGTGGTTCAGCTCTGCTGTTCAAAACCCCAAGCATTGTCAGCGGCTAAGAACTGTGCAGAACTAACCTTTCCTTGGATCTCCTAAGAGATGCAATCACCCACTGATTGAACCAACAATATAATGCTGAACAATTAAGTAGTGGGGGAAAAACAAGTGCAGGTTAACAATTCTTCCATCATTATAGTAATGACTTGGCAAAGACATATATATTATAAATATTATAAATTCATGCCTAAGTATGAATGCAAAGAATTGCCAGCAACTTGTAACCACCGTTATTGAGCGAAACACACACACGCGCGCGCGCACACCACACACACAGGAGTCATGCGCGCGCGCGCCGCGCAGAGAGAGAGAGAGAGAGAGAGAGAGAGGGGGAGAGAGAGAGAGAGGAGAGAGAGAGAGAGAGGAGAGAGACTCAAGAGTTCATTCTTTCTCTCCACCACCCCTCATTCAAAAGTTATCTGACAGTTCATCAAGTTCAGCTGCTACTGATCCTCGAACCAGAAGGGACCCTGCGCTTCTGCTGAGTCACACACACAGACACACACACACACACGCACACACACACACACAGGCACGCACACGCACACACAAACATATCAGCATCAGTACTTCAGTTTTGAACTTTGAGATCAGTGCTTGGCTAAGCCGAACTTCGTCCAGAGGTCCCTGTTCAATGGCTCAAAACAGATAATGGTTATCTGTGCAGCAAACAGTCTGTGAAGCAGTCTGTGAAGATCCTTAGTGGCAAAGTGATGCACAACGCTGCTCCCGGCGACAAGCATACAGTCCGTCAGTCTGCATGCGGACATTCCCACCGCCATTTTTGATCACAACGTTTTTGATCGCAACATGTACATATATGAATTACATACAAGCGCCCGCACAAATCATCCCAATCCTAACATAGCCACATTAAATTCAATGCATCAATTATTCTGCATGAGCAAGGGAAACATCAACATCTATCTACACAAGCACACAAATACTCGCATAGACACTACAAGCACGTGTACACATTCACACACATTCACCGCACGCATGCACTCTCTCTCTCTCTCGCTCACACACACACACACCACACACACACACACACACACACACACACACACACAACACACTTTACCATAGATCTGCATGCAGCTTTCAAGCAGTGTCCGCTTTGTTACCATTGAACAGATCGATCCGCTGTGCTGTGCTGGAAGGTAAATTCATGTTTCTGGTCCCCCGCCTCAAAGGTGGTCAGACAGAGTGCTGAAACAGGAGCTGTGTGCCTGCGATGACTCGGCCCTTTGCTGCGCCAGTGTGTACATATGTGCACAACAGCACAACACCGGGGATGCCTTATTGTCAGAAGCCCGTTTGTCAGAAGGCGCACTAGTCAAAAGGGCCCGTTAGTCAGAAGGCCACTAGTCAAAAGGCCCGTTAGTCAGAAGGCCCGTTATTCAGAAATCAGTTGGCATTCACTTGCATGAATGTAGGGATTACCGCGGATAGGCCAAAAATGATATCACAGAATTTCGATCTGACCTACAGTAACTGACTAATGGGCCTTCTGACTAATGGCCTTCTGACAAAAGGTAGGCACCCACACACCTTCTGTGCACAGCCCACACATGGCCAATGAACAACCGCACACGGGGCACCGCTAACCTGCACTTGCACACACCCCACCTGGATATCCACATCCTCACAGAATGGAAGAATTGTTAGCCTGCACTTGTTTTCCCCCACTACTTAATTGTTCAGCAGCAAGTTCTATTAGGGGAAAGGACAGCTAGGCTGACAGAGTACACATAACACACAATGAAATACCGCTTGGCCAGATGAAATCTTATAAGAAAGCTGAAGAACCTCTTAATAAAACAAAAAAAAAGTTAAAAGCCACAATACCATAGACACCTTACCAGAACTGAACATGAAGAGAGCAAGTGGTTCTACATGACTCACAGGAAGAGCATCAAACTGGAATCAAACAAACCCCTGTTCGCTGGGATCTCCAGGCCATGACGCAAAGACTTTTGAAAATGGGGCGAACGCATTCCGGGACAAACTAGCAAAGACACAGTCATGGGAGAGAAGAAAGCGGCGCACGTGCGCATTGTGTAGCAATCGATGTATACTGTTGAGTGTGCATCAGAGAGCTGACGACAAAAAAATGATTTTATTTTACAGATTTCTTTTTTTTCCTAGCATTTCCTTTGTCGACACATTTCTTCCACGGTCTTTAGAAAAAACTGCTGTCCTTCATGTTGATAGTTAATATCAGATCTACAGGTGAAATGAATTGCACTACTTGCGGTCAAGTCAACATTGCAAATATGCCTGTCTTCTTGTCCCACACTCCAGTGAGCGGAAAAACAGCCAAATAGCCTGCTTCTTCTTGTCCAAACAGTCGTATAAGGTATAAATTCAGTTCACCGCCTGGCATTCTAAAAAAGCTGACAGTCAATTTTAAATGACTTCACTCTCTTGCAGCCACAGTTTATGTGTTGAATGGTCATTCTGGATTAGCATGATTTATATTCTCAATAACTGACCAATGACATTTCCTGATATTTGACGGCATGTTGTGGCTTTCCTGGTACATGCCTTCCTTCCTTTAATCCTGGGTCAGCCCTGATGTAGCCCACAGCGGTTGGTGGGGCTGTAAGCCACATGATGGATTGACTTAAGTTCAAATCAAGGTTGGAAGGTGCTCATATGGTTTGGGTTGGGTTGTTTGTTCAGTGACAATATGTACATTGTCCTCTCTTTTTTCTCTTTCTGTTGATTATATTGTCTGAATCCTGCTGTGACCTACAAGGGTACGTTTGAAAGTATTACTGATGTCGTAATCAAGAGTAAAGAATTAAACAGAAAAACATCTGTGGGCCTTCCTCTGTCTTCTAAACTCATAGTCATACATTTTTACTTGATAGCAGTTTATCACATGTCAGTTTTTCTGTTGCTGCCCTTGCACATACCCGGTAGTGTTCAGGGTGGACACTCGCTGTCCACCCTTCCTGCAGCGTCTGCCCATATGTTTGTCTCTGTTCACTGGGAGTGATATGGGTTAGCACTTTGGATATCCACCAGACTAGCCATTGAATTATGCTAACTGATGCGTGTATATGCATGTGTGTTTGTGTGTGTGTGTGTGTGTGTTGTGTGTGGTGTGTGTATGTGTGTGTGTGTGTGTGGGTGTGCAGGATGTGAGTGTGTGTTTGCAGAATGTGTGTATGTCTCTGTGTGTTTATGTTGACTGTGTGACCGTGTGAATTTTTCTAAGTGTTGGATAGTCCTGAAAAGACCGTGTGTACTTGGCTGGGCTGCACTGATTACAACTTGAAAAAGACTCTCCAGCCACACATCATTGCTTTTTTCTTTCTCTATACTATCATAATGGCAATGTCATGTGTGTGTACTATCATGGCATGAGCAGCTCCTGTTTGTTTACTGGCTCACTGCAGCAGTTCAACTTTGGAACAATATCAACACACCACACTATGCCCTTTTTTTGAACTTGAACTGGAGGTGTTTGAGGCCAACATCGTTGGAGGCCTGTTCACCTTCGAGACTTGTAAAACAGTCTACACCTAAGAACTTGGCATGAGTGGGGTATCTAAAGATCGGTACTGCTACTACGACCACACCTGTTCATAGCATGCGGGATTAAACTTTGAAGGCAGGCTGTTTCAGTGGGCATCCATTCCCTGGACTTAAAGGTGTTCATTGACTGGATTGTGACTGTCTGTTTTCTGGGAGTTAATCCAGGAGTGTGATGACTCTCTTGGAGAAAAAAATATCTGTACTTGCAGCCTACTGTGACTTTGCCTAGTTTCAGGTGCTGTTTGCCCCTTGATTCTCTGCTATCAAATAGCTG
>JADBJO010016698.1:32500-39829 GCA_016801955.1 Conus betulinus | reverse complement strand
GGATACTCCCTTTTACCAAAGATCACAAAAGTACGAAGAATTGTTTTTTTTTAAATAAGCATAAGTAGATCCTTACACAGGGCCAAACCACTAACACCAGAGAGCAAGAGGACTAGCTACTATGGCAGGAGGCAGGTCGACCTACCTATACTCACCTCACTACTCTCAGCAACTCGGGTACTGCCAAACAACCGCAAACCTAAGTCAGCACAAATACTGACATCGTCGACTCTGCACAAAGAAAACGATTTCCCCCCCAACTATCTCCACCCAACCTCTAGTCATGCACTAGATACAACCAGGAGGCCGCACGGAAGAGAGAAGGCGGAAACTAGCGGAGTACGAAACACTATACTACAACACGGAAACGGACGGACACAGAACGGGAGTGCCGGCGACCGCGACGAAAAACACGGGTCTCCCCCCCCAACAGTCCCAACCTGGTCCGCCCCTGGGGACCCCCTTACACTCTAGGGCCCACCCCAGCCAACCACCCACTACAAACTAAGGGACCGGACGAACGAACACACACACACAACACAATTCCAGAGCGTCCCGGACAAAGCGAGAGCTGGGTGCCGCCAATATCCTGCCAAGTGTCGAATTACATCCCTTAGTACCCCGCATCTCCACCAAAATGTCAAGGTTAAGGACCTTGTAAGGGAGGGAAAGACAAAGGGGAAAATTCGACACAGGCAATAACTGATAGCAAACACCCCAAACACTCACTCAACCAGACCACCCAAGGATTTACAAAGACAATAACAGTTTATTATTAATTATAAATCGACAATACTCATTCATTCCATATGGGGAGAGAGGCCTAACCAAAGAAGACTGAAGACAGAGGAGAGACCAAGTGAGAATAGAATGGTAAAGAAGAGGGGAAAGAACCTATCAGTTCTAAGTTACCTATGGAACAAAAATAACCCCAAAAGCCCAAGAAAAGCAAAACCTCCTTCCCCCCGGGACTCCCACTACCAGCCAACTAATTAAAGAATTTCATAATGAAAGAAGAACGATAGGGGAGAGACAGACTAAATAAGATTCAAGACAGGTCAAAAAACCTTCACACCACCACCAAAGCAATCACAACCATTTCCACTCAGTCACTCCAAAACAGCCAGACTTCATTTCCTCGTCAACCATGCCAGCCTGCATGTAATTCACTCCTATTTCAGTCCCACGTCCCGGGCACACAACACAAGCACGAATACACTTAGACATCACCCAAGTCTGAGTTCCCTGCGACGCACGGTCAGCTCTAAATTGTCCCCACATCCAGGGCCACATGGATCAGCCAGAACAGCAGCGTTGAAGAAGTCCCGGTCCCACGTCGTCAGTTCTAGAAGATGGGAGGGGTGGACGTGACAGACCTCCAAGGGTGTCCAGAGGTGGATCCGGCCTTCTGAGACAAACAGGGTCAACGCCCTGCAGCGACGATCAATACGTGTACAGGGCAAATTATCAGGGTGTGTCTGGGTGTGCATGCGCGCATGCGTGTGTACCGTGAACGGGGACTCTACTTGATCAAGTCTAACCACTTGTTTTCAAAATTACACTGGACAACAACTGTCAAATATCTCATCCCTTTTTTGCAATGGGATAAAGTGGTGAAATTATTCTTAAAACAATACAAAATATGACACAAAGACAGAGGGCTGGCAAAAACAGATAAACACGACGGGACGAGTCCAAAGCGTGGGCGTCGGGATAGGAGACCCTTATTTTCCGACTTAATCTTAGTCACACAGGCACTCCAATTAGCGTGATGCGTTCGTCCCGAGTGTTTGTCAATTAAAGACAGCTAACTATAAGAGAAGGAAAGAATAGACAATATAGACATATGAATAAGGAACCCAGTCTTAGAACCTTAATCTAACCAAAAACAGACTAATTTCTCCCCAAAGACAAATTAAGACCCCTTCTGACTGGATTCCTGGCTACGTAGGAGTGCAAAAACTTGACTTGGTCACCAAGGTTTTGTACCTTTTCCAAAGGTGCCCAGGAAACCTAATAAAACGGGAGAATTTGTATCTAAGGAAAAACGTTACCAGTAAAGGTAACAACACACAAGAACTATAAGAGAATGTTCTAACCATGAACTTAAACTTGTAAAAATAAAAAAAAGGGAAAAAAAAAAACAACAACAAAAAAACTTGCCTAAATAACTGAGTACGAAACTCACCAAAACGGGCGGGTGAAAGGGGGAGATGAAGAGGGTAGATATGCTGGTCAGCTCCTGGCCCAGCGAAGAACCCAGGGGCTGTTCAGCCGTTCCCCACCAAGGGAAACCGGTCTGGGGCGACCAAAGGGAAGATGTGCCAGTGGTTGGGAACAGAGATTCCCCCAAACACGCAGCGGTTTCCTCCAACCCAAAAAGGTTAAGGACCAGCCGCTGATCTGCACCGAAGCAGACAAAAATGACCCCCACTGCACTGGACAGCGATCCCACTCGACTCAACGTTGAAATCCGAGTGCCACTTCACTCTCTTGCCTCCTTCCTCCAACCCTGAACTCGTGAACACTACCTCTCCGCCAGAGTTAAACTGTACTGACACAAACTGAACGAAAAACACGTGCAGGCAGCACAAAACCGCTCAGCCACACTCCTGTCACCCAACACAAGAAGTGGAAAAGAAAAATGCAGTGGGGGATGCAGAAAAAAAATAAAAAAATACACGGACAGCACGCCAAGCCCTTCCACTGACAGCCAAATGGTGACAGTCTCGTGTGAAACCAGCAGACACTGCTAAGGGTGATTTCACACTGCTAAAGCAAGTCTGAGTAGGCTGGCGACCGTCCACGACGACGACGACGATAACAAACCTGAAGATGATGAGATGTCAGTGGCTGGAGGAGGACGAGGACAGGGAAGTCAACAGAAAAACAAAAACAATGCAACAAAACAGTTCGATGCACCTACATAAAGAAGACAGGGGGCTGGGGGAGCGCAGGCTGGAGAGAGAGAGAGAGAGAGAGAGAGAGAGAGAGAGAGAGAGAGAGAGAGAGAGAGAGAGAGAGAGAGAGAGCTGAAATCTAAAATCTTTAATGAGGATAACTGAATAAGCATGTGTCAATACTTTTTTTTTCATCAGGTCCTCAAAAACAAAGCAAACCACGTCGCAAATTAAACAAAGACCAGAAAAGAGCAGTTAAAGTAATATCAGCTATGACAATACAGGAAATAATATTCATATAGAAAGGATCGGGATGCAATAAACAAAATAAAACAAAGGGGCAGAGTACATTATATAAAATGAAGACATAATCTCTCTCTCTCTCTCTCTCTCTCTCTCTCTCTCTCTCTCTCTATATATATATGAGAGAAAGGGGGCAGAGTACTTTATATAAATGAAGACATAATCTCTCTCTCTCTCTCTCTCTCTCTCTCTCTCTCTCTCTCTCTCTATATATATATATATATATATATATATATATATACACACATATATATACACGTATACATGTACACTTACCTACTTGTACATGTAAGTGCAACTGAAAGAGAGAGAGAGAGAGAGAGAGAGAGAGAGAGAGAGAGAGAGAGAGAGAGAGAGAGAGAGGTGTCATCATCTGGGTAATTTGAATACATTGCAAATGTATGCCATTTACATGAATGGAATTATAATTATAATAGCTTGAATAAGTAATCTTGATAGCAGCTTTTGAATGATGCCTAGGAATCTTTGTTTTAATGCCATCAGGAACTTCGTTCCGTTTTTTTACCTCCTGAGTGTATAAGAGAAGTCATATACAGATCAGTTCTAGGACGGGGAAGTTGTATTCTCTCTTTGTCTCGTAGTTTAGTCTTTCGGAGCTTTTTCGTAGATATGATGGAGGAAATCCATTAAATATTTTGTAGAAAAATACTGCTTTATTGAATTGACATCTGAATTGAAACGGAAGAATATGTAATGTTTTGTAGTCATGAATTAGTAGGGAA
This sequence comes from Conus betulinus, assembly GCA_016801955.1. Taxonomy (NCBI): domain Eukaryota; kingdom Metazoa; phylum Mollusca; class Gastropoda; order Neogastropoda; family Conidae; genus Conus; species Conus betulinus. The sequence goes on along the minus strand of JADBJO010016698.1, from coordinate 35,883 downwards.
GATGATTTTAGAAGTATAAGTTTGATAGAACGCTATATGCTTTCTAAGGGTTTAAGACAGTTTTTACTAGCCATATCCCATATTGTAGACGCATAGTCGAAATCTGGTTGTAAATATGCATGGGAAAATAATTTTCTAGTGTGTTGATCGAGAAAGTGTTTTTATTCTGTTAAACTGAAATAATTTCTTAGAAAGAGACAGACAGACAGAGACAGAGAGAGATAGAGACATACAGAGAGAAAGAGAGAGAGAGAGAGAGAGAGAGAGAGAGAGAGAGAGAGAGAGAGAGAGAGAGAGAGAGAGAGAGAGAGACTGACAGACAGACGGACAGACAGAGGACAAGTCAGATCTCAAGCAGGGACAGGGAAGAAAAAAACAAGCAAAGGTGTGTGTATGTTGGGGAAGGAAGAGAGAGAGAGAGAGAGAGAGAGAGAGAGAGAGAGAGAGAGAGAGAGAGAGAGAGAGAGAGGTACGGGTGTGTGGTGTGGGGGGGGGGGGGGGAGGATATCAGATAACCTTTAAATCATGAACACCTGTCGTCGTTGCTGCCCGCAACGTCATCAACATCTGCTGATGATGCCCACCCTGCTTGGTGACGACGAGCTCCAGATCACACTGCATCATCCTGACCCCCCCCCCCCCCCACCACCACCACCACTTTCCCCCACCCCCACCCCTTCCTCCCTATCCACCTCGCTCCTTCCCACTCCCACCCATCCCTCTCTGTGACTTCTCTGTGACTTAGAGAGAGAGAGAGAGAGAGAGAGACAGAGAGAGAGAGAGACACGTGATGGTAATCATGAGATGTCCAAGCGCACCACCAGAGGCCACGAACAAAATTATTATCATTATAATCATTATGAATACTTGTATAGCGCCCATCCTCGGCTAGAGACCAAGCTCTAAGCGCTTTACAATCCACACTCGTTAACACAACCGGCTGCCTACCTGGGTGGTGCCGACTGAGCTGCCAGCTGGCGCTTCATTCAGTCGTTTCTTGGATAGATACTTTCTTTATACCACCCCGTTCACACACTCTTTATTAACTGGTTTAAAGCTGTGGCAAATGAATCCTCAAAGATTACCATGTGTACTGTTTTGTTGATGTTTTTTTTTTTCATATATGGACAGATCGGGAAGAAAAACTCTTGGGCTTCTCAGATAAGGCGACTTCTATGTGAAACAGGATTCAGTGAATCGTGGCTTGAACGAATTGTTGGGGTGGTTAAGTTCTTTTTCTTCTTAAAGCTTACTAACGCACAGTCTTTAGGATTTTCTTTGAAATTCGGGAATGGTCTGCATCGCTTTGAGATCGATCGAAATTGGTATAATCCTTACATATCTCTTTCATTCCTTCTTTTCTATGAACCATTACTTCCTCTTGATCCTACGTTCGTATTATACGAGTAGTCCCTTCATTCCTGGATTTAGAGGGGGGAAAAGTGTAAAGTGAGAACTGCCACGAATGCAGTAACAAACCGGCCAGAATAGAGCGGCGACCACTTTCCCACGCTCCAGGGGCCGTCTGGCATCCATAAACACTGTCGCGCGAGGGACCCGGTCGTGACGTGTACCGATGACGCGACTCGCGCGAAGTTCAAAGCGCTTACCGCGAGAACTGGTTTTCCGGGCTGCAGGAAGGGTAGGATTTCTGCAAACCGGAAAACCGGGTTCTAGGGATGTAAGAGTTATATCTTTAAACTACTTTTGAAAATGAAAACTGTATGAACAGTATGGAGTTACTGCTTTCGAGTTGCTATTTCACAAAGAACATCAAATGCTTTACCACTGAACAGCAATGTCTCTTGATACAGTAAAAAAAAAAAAAAAATCAAGGTAGGACTTGTCCATTTTTACGAGACTGCAATTGAACATCAATCCATTTTTGTTTGAGTGCCTTTTGTGAAATGACCGTGGAACAAGTTTTTGCAAGACTGTATCTTTTTACTATTACCTGAACAGAACATAGCTAGCTTTTGAAAGGCTATCTTTTTACCACGACCTCATGAGAACATAGTTTTTGAAAGGCTGTGTCTTTTTACTGTTACCTGAACACTTGAAAGTAAGTCGCATCACTCCCAGGTATGTTTCGTCTTGATATGTTTTTCATGTGACTAACAGCAGGAAGAAACGACTATTCTAGACTGGGCATTAACAAGAAGTCACATTCACTTTCAGTTTCATCAAGGTGGCGTCACTGCGTGCGGACTAGTCCATATACGCTACACCACATCCGGTAAGTCTGGAGACCACACTACGCATGGTTTACAGCAGATGGACAAATGAATCAATGACTAAGATGAGAGAATTTACGAAGAAGGTCTCGTGGCTACGACCGAACAGATGTCTGACCCACGCTTTAGGCTAACGCGCTGGTCAGACAATCACATTCGTTAATTTGGTGTTTCGTTTTACCCAAATTAAATACTAATATACTGTTTGAGGCCACTCAGTATTTATGATTATTATGAATCGCATACTTTCTTGAATTGTATGACAGCGCAGGCGACACGCCCACATACATTACTGTCTGACCATTTGTACTGGAGTTCAGAAGCTTAAGTTCCATTGTCAAACTTCCGCTTTCAGGATGTAGACAATTAGGATCCTCCTTCTTCGTCCATCGTACCATCCACCCCCACCATCTCCTCCCTTCCGACCGCATTGTGGTGTGGCCCAAAGCCGAGGTGCTTTCAAGTACTTCCCTGTTACTCCCCCCCCCCCCCCCCCCTCTCTCTGTCTCTCGCTCTCTTTCTCCCCCCCCCCTCCTTTCTCTCAAATCACCTCCCCCCATCTCTCTCTCACCCTCTCTCTGTCTCTATCTCTCTCTGAGTTACGTAGAAAGAGAATCTAAAAGCGGCATTCGTTTGAGAGTTATGGGCGTATAACCCATCTCATCATGGGAGGAAGAAGGATCCTACCTGCACGTTATCTAACACGGAAATTTCCCGGATAAAACTGGGCACGATCCATTGTTAGAACCACTCACTACCTGCTCATAATTCACACGGCGGCAAAGTTATCTCCGCACCCCTGAAAAAAAAAAAAAACGGAAAGAAATACCCTGTGATGGATAGACACTCAAGGCACATTCTGAGCCTTGCGAGCTTAGGTGGAAGAACGACGGAGAACCAGAGACCAAAAGAAAGTAACGAAGTAAGTTACATTTCTTGGCCCCATTTCTCTCTATCCGCTTCCGTTCTTTCCTAGTTTCTCCTATTCACCCTACACCCCCCCCCCCCCCCCCCCCCCCCCCCTTTTTTTTTAAAGCATATTTTTGTTGAACAGATGTGTACATAAACAAACTATTGAACTGAAGCAACAACAAGCACATGCTTATGATGTGCTCAGAGACGGAAAATTTAACAACAATAAACACATTG
>JADBJO010016698.1:22500-25000 GCA_016801955.1 Conus betulinus | reverse complement strand
TCTTTCTCCCGTCAAGAGGACAGTTTGGAACCCAGAGTTAAGACCGAACGTGACGTTCAGCGTTTTTTTTTTTTTTTTTTTTTTTATCTTATCTGCGCGATAGCGAAGTGGGATAATTTGTCTTCCTAGCTGTCGCTGCTCTTGTCTGTACTACTGCTTGGAAGAAATCTTTTTCCTTAAAAACTTGCCTGTCATTCTTCACCTCTGTGTCAATAACCCCCCCCCCCCCTCTCGCTCTCTCTGTCTGTCTCTGTCTGTCTGTCTGTCTGTCTCTCTCTCTCTCTCTCTGTGTGTGTGTGTGTGTGTGTGTGTGTGTGTGTGTGTGTGTGTGTGTGTGTGTGTGTGTGTGTGTGTGTGTGTGTGTGTGTGTGTGTGTGTGTGTGTGTGTGTGTGTGTGACCTGCTGGGGAAACTCGTGTGCCCAGTGGTTTTAACCAAAGAGCAAGGAAAGAAAAAGAACGGAGAAGGGAGCTAAATCACAGAATATCAAGCTAAGTGCATGGCAGAAAATTGAGAGAGGTGGATGTTTGAAGAAGGAGACAAAAGAAGAGAAGATTGAAGGGTAGGGGTGGTGGTGGGTGTTGGAGGAGTGGCTGGGGATGGGGGTGGGGGTGGGGTGGGGGATGGGAAACACATGGTTATTGGGATGTGACAGGCGTGTGGAGACGGGGGGAAGAGGTGTGTGGGATTGGGGGTTCGGGGGGGTGGTGAGTGAGAGAGAGCGTCCATGACTTGTTTTCCGGGAGTAGATGACCGACACTTGGCTCCATTCCTGTCATTAAAGTCCCCTGGGTGGTGGAATTATGGGGAATATTTGATGAGTCTGTAACCTTTTTAGTTTATGTGCACTTACACACACACACACACACACACACACACACACACACTACTCCTACGCGAGCTCACAAGATTTTTACAAAAGCTCATAATTAGTACTTTCACGATGAAAACAGGATAATAATAATCATGGATAAATCAGACAATTCCTGTCCTTGATGTTCATTGTTTTTGTCAAGATAAAAACAGCCACTCACCCGGAGAAAACCGTAATCATTGTTGTGGTAGTAGTCGTTTTCACGTGTGAAGCTGTTTTTTTAACCGGTTCCCACGCTGTTATATCGTTCAGAAAATGGCTTGAAGGAAAGAGCACGGATCCGAGTCTTAGCCGTAACTAGTAAAACTGCTCACACACACACACACACACACACACACACACACACATACACACACACACACACACACACACACACACACACACACACACACAAACACACACACACACACACACACACACACACATACACACGACGCGCGCGCGCGCGCGCGCACGCGTTGCTCAATTTCCCGTATTCCTGTCTGCGACTCTAGATACACCCTTTTACAGCTCAAGCCAGAAATCTTGTTGTCACCTTCACAAACACTGTGTCAATGACCACTCATGATCCAAAATATCTGTCAGTTAGCACCATACTTTGAACTGTTTAGCATCATCAGCATCTCACTGTTGAATCGTCCACCCCACCCCATCCCCTCCCTCCCCAAACACAAAACAAACAAAATCCACCTGCCTGGGCGTTTGTCGTTTAAAACCTTCACTGTCTTGTCTCTCGTCTCTCATGCATTCCTCACAATTTCCCGACCAGCTGCAAAGAAGCCAGAATTCTACGGCATGGCTCGCTCTAAAAGCTAGAAAAACACGTCAACGTAACGTGCAAGCTCTTCTCACAGCACCGCACTGGTTGGCTGCTACCAATGTCTTCACAAATCGAAGTGTATGTGACAACTCTTTGTTTGACTCTTCCTCAAACCGATCTTCCCAAGTTTCTCGCCGTGCTCTCGACTGTTGGAGTGTTTCGTTCAACCATCGCTCTTTCTCCGTCAAGAGGACAGTTTGGAACCCAGAGTTAAGACCGAACGTGACGTTCAGCGTTTTTTTTTTTTTTTTTTTTTTTTTTCTTATCTGTGCGATAGCGAAGTGGGATAATTTGTCTTCCTAGCTGTCGCTGCTCTTGTCTGTGCTACTGCTTGGAAGAAATCTTTTTCCTTAAAAACTTGGCTGTCTGTCATTCTTCACCTCTGTGTCAATAACCCCCCCTCTCTCTCTCTCTCTCTCTCTCTCTCTCTCTCTCTCTCTCTCTCTCTCTCATGCGTCTCATGCGTATGCGTAAACAATAGAACGGTTACGAAACATGCGAGGAAATGGCTTGTCTGAAATCACAACGCGAAGACGACAATTAGCACACTCGGCAGTTTTTGCGAATATGGAGGTGACAGCCTGTTTTTTCAGTGGTGGCGAATTAAAGAATCTTTGTCTGGACACGCTATTACAATTTTATCTGTTTGTTGGCCCTGGAAACAAATTAGACCATTTCATGAGTGACTTGCAGGTGCTTAAGAGCAGCTTGTATGTAATAGTCACTTAGTTTCCACTCTGCATCCAAAGTCTTACCCTGCTTGTCTGCTGCAATGCTCAGTGTTCCTGGAATATGAGCTACACACCA